>JZKD02S1847923.1:10250-22066 GCA_000966675.3 Picea glauca
TCTTCAATAGCTTGTAGTTGATCTCTTAACTAAGAGATTCTCACAAAGTATGATGTTATGCTTTCATCATCATTCATATTCATGTCATGAAGCTCATTCTTCAGACTCATTACTTGTCCGACGTTTTTGACTGAGAAGAGGTTTGTTAGGGCATCCTACATATTCTTGGATGAGTCAAGATGGGAGATGTAGGGTATCAAGTGGTATTTTATAGAACCCACTATGATACTCATGGAATTTATGTCATTGTCTTTGAACTTCTCCAAAACTACAACGTTATGAGGTTCCTTCTCTTTTCCTTCTTCAAACTCTGGTTCCACGATCTTTCCTTTCACGTTATGCAACACTTTATTCTTGGCAAGAATGAGATCAATCTTTGTCTTCCATGATTTGAAGTTAGAAGCCCCATCTAACTTGTTTTCTGACTTCATAGAGTAAGTCATGATTGTTTTGACTTGGTTAACCCCAGATTTGCCAAAAAAACTCAAACTTGATGTCTTAGCTTGCTGAGAGTACTAGGAGATGCGCTAGGCTAGGGCGCACTAGTCTATCCAGAAATTAGGTTAATCCCTTCACTTAAGGTATCTCAATGAGAGGATTAGGGTTTCTTCAATTGTACCTACTAGTAACCCTAGTGGCAGTGCTTTGGTAATTTCTCTTGCTAGAAACCCTAATAATAGTTCTTCAACGGGCTTAGTATCCTTATGGCTATGCTCCCTTCCAGTGGTTAGACTGAATGAAGGAGGTATGGGCCCAAACATGTTAGAATATGATGGATGTTCTTGTTTAACCATAAACAATATCACTATTGTCACCCAACCATAGGCCGAAGCCACCCCTGAGCACCTTAACCTTGAGATGACTTGTCTTCTAGGGTTATTAACCAATTAATTAGGGTTTCTTATTTCTTCCTGGAATATTCTATTCTCATCAGGTTTACACGTGGAGGTAAATACCTCCCGCAACTACCATAATATCAACAATAACATGGTTGGCAGGATCTTCCCCTAGTTTTCCTTCAAATTTTAGAATATCTGAAGGTAGTTTGGTATGCATATTGGGCCATGTGGGGTCATGTAAAATGGGATCATTCATGAGTTTGGTCAAATCAGGAATGTTGAGGGATGCCAAGTATGGAATAGAGAGATTTGGTGGAGGATTAGTTCTAGCCATTGTGTGAGTAGGTAGCAGACCTGTCTCTTGAGAAGGATTTGGTGGTGTTGTACTTCTCCTTTGAGAGGAAGTTCCCCCCCTACCTCCTTGTGAAGGAGAACTAATGGATGGATGGCCCTGGAAATTTGACCCAAAAAAAGTGGAACCAAGTAAAGCTGATCCCAAAATAGTATCACTCACGGGGGTGTGAGATGGTTGTGTTGGTGCGTTGGCAAGACTAGGGACTCCTCTGAGAATAGGAGGGAGATTTTGAAAGCGTCTGGAACAACGAGGATTTTTTGGTACCCCTATGGTTTCCGACTAGAAAAGTGAATGTGTGAAAATGGTGACAAGAGGGAAATAAATAAACAAGATCTTTGTATATTTTTTACCTTCACAAGATAGTATACCTCACAATTGCATGTAATCAAAGGAAAATCATACATAAATCAACTATAAATAACCAAGCATGTGGATAGGTGGATTTTTTCCGTGTGGGGGAACAATAAAAACAAATGATCATGTTCTAAAAGACGCATCGTCTTTCCTCTCAATTAGCACTGGGGCTTCCAATAGCACTTGACAGTGGGGTCTGAATCTACCAGAAGAGGAACTTAGTGAAGTTTGAAGTAATAAGTTATAATGAGGGGTAGAGGGTGCATATCCCAAAAGAGTTGGTGATATTTCCTAATAGCCACACAAAATATGATCAAGGTGCAATTAAAACCCACAATTGCCACTTGGGTGGATATCCTAAGTTTTGGACACTAAATACCTCGGTCAAAGTGTGACATTTAGATTTTCTTCTGCAAAAATGGGTCACGGACTGGATGCCCTCACAAGGGTTGGGTGACTCAAGGAGGGATGCACAGAACAACCGAACCTTGAATTTCGACCATTCATGAGTATCTCCCTGCCTTATGGTGTAGGAACACTTGACTTGGAGAATTTGAAAGTTCCCTATTTCTCAACTTCTATTGTTTGAAAATGTGAGAACCTGATAATGGGGGGTTATTTGGATGCCTACCCCCGAGATCCTACCTAGACTAAAAACATTCTTTTGACACCTCATGTGGAAGAAATTTTAGTGTGTTTTTAGAATTGTTTTATATGTGGCGGGCTAAGAGATTGGGGTCATGGACCAAACTCGTTTGATTTAATTGGGTGTGGATAATTTCCAAAGAAGTAGTCAGATCTTTCAAAATTCCTTTGGAGAAAATGTACTTTGACCTCCACTATTATAATAGAAATATGTGTGTGAGGAGTGGCTTTGTGTGCAAGAAAGTGACAAGTGTGTAAATATTTTAATAAGTTAAGTGTGAGATTGCAACATGTGGACTTCTTGTGGTCCTTACAATTCTTCTTGCCTAGCTTACTATGTGTCTTTGGTACAACCTTGCGGAATATTTAAAGCCCTAAAGAACTAGCAATGTGGACATATGGGTCCTAACAAATCCTTTAAGAAAGATTTGAAACTATCCTAGATTTGTAGAATTGTGGGCATGTATGGGCCCATTACTTTGATCTTTAAACTTCCCTAGATTGTGATCTAAACTAAGAAAGCATGTAGAAACTATCCTAAGATTGTAAACGTGTGGGTATGTATGGGCCCTTACAAATATTTAAGATGATTTCAACAACTAAGAGGAACCCTAGGTGGGTTTTGTCCTCTCCTAAATGTTTTTTGAGGGAGATGAAATTTCCTTTTAACCACCTTTTTGATTCCCGAGATCACACAAGGGTGCAGGGGAAGAGCATATTTGAGGGTTAAAATTAACCTCTAATCCCAATTTAAGTGATTTTGTATGAAAGAAATAACTTCAACTCAAAATTTTACAAGCCAAATAAGCCATCCATGTGGCAACAAATAAAAAGAGGAGAATAGTTATTCTTTTTACCCCCTAAGTGCCTATGTAAGATAACCTTTCTTATGAGAAAGGACTCTAAGTGGAGTGTAGTTTCCTTACAAAGTGCAAGAAAATAAAAATATGAAGGCTAGGGACTTGAAACCATTCATAAAAACCCTTACAATTTGAAAGACTGGGCTTATGAGTAGGTTACAATTCTGACAGGCGCACAGAGGGCGCACAATGTGCAGAGTAATGAAGCATGTTTCATGCACAGTGCACGTCTGTGGGCCTGAAAAGATGTGCACTTCCCGTCACACATCGAGGGAGGAATTTCCAATTGGAATACTCCTTCCTCAACTCTGAATTTTGACTTTGGCAGGTTGGGCTAGGCCGTTTTTGGTACCTACAAGTCAAAACAATCAAAATGAAGCGATATCAAGGCTCAAATAGGGAGGAATTTGATATTGATCCCAGGTATGGTCACCAATCTATTGTGTTAGTTTTGTCACTTGGGTGAGAAAAACAACAACACTTGCATGTTTAAATAAGCCTGCTAAACAAGACAAACGTTTTTTAGTGGGTTAGACAAACCAAACACACATGAAAAAAAAGAAATAAAACTAAAAACAACTAAGAAATAAATGTTAGAAAGCTTGAGAAACTTCGAACCATGAAAATAATTTAATGACCAACCCATTTCTACCAATGGATCAATAGATTAGTGGGAAAAACACTGTAGAGAAAGACAAGGACTTATGAGTCCCCTCTTCCTCTTTGAGAGGGCTCTTGAGTTCCCTAATTGAGAGCTATTCTCTTCATACAATGGAATAAATGACAAATGGTGAAGAAAAACAATGCCTATTCCCTCAAGAGGCGAGTGGAATGGCCTATTGCAATGATGCTTGAAGGCTTCAAAGAGAAAAGAGGATTCTCAAAGAAGAATTGTTGTAGCATAATAATACTTTGAAGATCTTGGTTTATTAGCACACCCATGGATCTTATTTATAACATCCATTCATGGAAAAATGTAATTGGTTCATAGTGTGAACAAGGGGCCTTTTAGGGCACCCTCTAGCCCTTGACCAACCTCCCAACTAGATTTCACCCAGATATGAGTGTCAAATCTTGTTGGGGGTCGGACTAGAACTGGTTGAGGGGCCGACAAGATCCATAAATGCATCATTCATAGAAGTGCATGGATTTTCTCATATATAGTTGCGCATTTTTTGCATTGAGGGCTGTGTTGGCCCGTGCATGCTGCACACTGTGCACGCGCTTCCTTTGGTGAATTTTTGCACTTTGATTTTTGACCCAATTATATATTTTTTTCCTTTTGATGGACTTTGGTATTGTAGGTGGACTAATTGGTTTTGGCACTTATGTGTTTCTTCAACCATTGTGTGCAATGTTGCAGACAATTTTTCAGTGATAACACTTTGCAAAGGAGACCACCTTACTCATTTGTGCCCTACTACTATTGTGGTACAAGAAGAGTTTTCCTTTCCTTGGGGCCCTTTGAGTTCTGAGTCATATTTGGTTTCCCAACCTTATTTGGTTGATACAATGGTCATGCTGATGCAATCATCAGTTGAAACCACTCTTCTTTTGGGGGGTGATGCATTTCTTGACCTTGTTGTCTCACATCCTGTTCAACCAGTGGTCATGTTGATGAAATATTAGACTGATACCACTCCTATTTTTGGGGGTGATGCATCTCTTGACCTTGTTGTCTCACATCATGTTCAACCAATGGTCATGTCGATGCAATCTTCAGCTGACACCACTCCTATTTTTTGGGGCAATGCATCTCTTAACCTCATTGTATCGCATCCTATTCAACCAATGGTTGAAGAAGTGGTCATGTTGATGCAATATTCAGCTAATCCCATTCTTCTCTTGGAGAGTGAAAAGACTAAGGAAGTGACATTGTTGATTCAATCTTCGGCCAATCCCACTCTTCATTTGGAGGGTGATGCATCCTTTCACCATGTCCTTAGCATTTAAATTATTGTACCTTCTAAACAAGGGAGCATTCTACTCTCTTCGAGAACGCTCCCTACAAGTCCTAAGGTGGTTTCCTTTGATTGGAATGATCTTGTAGAGCCTCGACTTCCTTCTTCTACACCCTTACAGATAAGGGGCATTCTTTGATATATTGTAGAGAAGGTAACCTCCACGAGTATTTTATCCCCCTCTACTTGGAAATCTCTGGGTTTTCCCAAGCTTGTGTTAGTTGTTCGTAAGTTGGTGACATTTCACAGAAATCCTACACGGGAGCCCTAGCCTCCTCCATGACATGCTGCTTAGAAAACTCCCAATGAGCCTGTTTTAAGCTCTTTTTCGACTCTTTCAAAGAGAGAAAATATTGCTGAGTGAACTTGTCTCTTTCACACTTGTAAATTGGATTTGAAAGGATGTCTATTTGGTGTAAGTTTACCCCTTTTTCAAACCAAATAGACTTGTTATTCTTCTAAATAGACTTGAAAGGAGCTCGTTACTTAGAGTTTACTCCCCTGACTTGTTATTCTTCTAGTCCCTATGGAGAGTTTGATTGGTGCCTCCTGCATCACAAAGTTTCATCATTGAGTCTATGCTACCGGAGTCATCCATATGTTTCATGCTCTTGTTCAAAGGATGTCTATGAGCCTATGTTGGGAATTCATCAGAACTCTTGACTTTGCATGTCGGCCATACCCTCAGTGTGTCTCAAAATTACATGAAGTTGTAGTCCTATTATGCACCCTGGTTCTACTTTCATCATTGGTAGGTAACCTTGAACCCAACAATTGACATTTTATCATTGGTCGTTGAATGGGTGGTTTCCCTTGTGTTTGACGACAAAAAATATATTCACACATTGGGATTCATGCAGTGTCTTGGATGCCATTAGCCTTATTGGTGGTTTCCTCTCCTTTGTCAACAATTTTGTTTATTGGCTGCTATTTAGAGAGTCTTTTTCATGTACCGCTTGCATCTGGCACACATGAAGGACACATATGGTTGTTGGTTTGTGAACATGTTCTTTGTCTGATTTCCTCCAAATAATAATGCTCCTACTTTGTACCTCGTGTTAAATGATGAGAGATGCCTCAATTCTCTCCTTTAAATGATTTTCCTTCCATCGACTTCATCCCATCTATTATGAAAACTAGGCCTAGAGTCCTATGAGTACCTAGAGGCTTGGAGTTATTAGTGGTAAGTTCTCCTGCCATCGACAGTTGGGAATACATCAATGTTTCCTCATCGATGGATTCTTCAAGTGTTAAACCTAGACACCTTTATTCACACTTGTAAGAATTTACTCGGTGCCTTGATACCTACTTTCATTATCGGTAGGATGTCTCACATTTGTTAAGGATATACCTTAATAACCGGTAACCAAACAAAGTCTCATCATGTTCGACCTCAACTCCTTTATTCACACGATGTAGAATTGTACCTTTGGTGGATCATGTAGAAGAATTGAAGACATTAGTTCATAGTCGTATCTTTCTTGAGCTGTTGCTATCTTTCATTGGACCAATACCTATGTGACTTCAATGATCATGGGAGATCAGATTGTACTCCATTGTATACAAATATATTCAGATTGATTTTGAGACTGGTTTTACTGGGCCTTGTTCATGACTATGAAATCCTATGGCATGTAGCCACATTTGTATTGCCTATTCATGGCCATGAACAACTGTTTGGTATATTTTCACATGGATATGCAGTGTAATTCAAATTGGCATCCATGTGTGCAACATTAGTGTAGATTGTAATATTCTCATGAGCAACTAGTTTTCCTAGCTGGGTCTCCATTACTGCACTTCTAGGTATTATAATGTATTTCAACCATCATAGATACACCTCTGACCTCACACATTAGGGGGCATTTGTTATAGCAAGATTTTCCTCAACCTATGCAAATTTTCTTAGAAGGCCTTTTTCCATTTCCCTATGCAGACTTGAAGTCCCTTTTTCCAGTTCCCAGAGCTAAAAATAATATTTTTCCACATATATGCTCCCTAACTATTATACATCATGCTTATATGTAGGTTGCACCATTACAACCCACGTATATTAGGTTTTGTGCCCAAAATTAAAAAATGGTGTTGGGCTTCCATGTCACATCACGAGATCCATGATCCTTGACCTTCCATATACTGAAAACATTTTGACTCAGTCCTTCAGTTCCATTTGAAGGCTATAAATGGGCCATATCCAAGCTATGGAAAAGAGGGAGAAGAATTCAACTTTGAGAGCAAAGTTACTCCAGAGAAATTATTCACTTCATATTGAGTCTGCATCCCTTTATCATTTTAAGTCTGAACACATTTTTCAACCCCCAAGATCTTCCCTACTTGATCGAGAACCTCATTGTCTCTCTTATATGAGCTTGATTTTGGTGGAGGCCCAGCTAGAAGGGACTTAGTTTCTCGGTTCCGAACCGTGCCGACATGGAATTTTGTAATTCATACACTTCTACTAATTACATTTTAATAGAAACACTCTTTTCTCATCCAATTAATGTCTTGTAATTATTTGAATTGTTATTCCATGGGAATATTTGTTATGAATATTGATGGATTATGCTATTGAATGTGATAACTTTATATATTATCACAATATGCTTGCGTTTCTTGGTTGTTGAGGACAATTTGTAGGTGCATTTCTTTGATTCAAGTGCTCAACGATGGACTTCATCGAACGTCTAGACGAGGTAGGCTCTTTATCTTGTCTTGTTAGATTATTTGTTTATATAACATACTTGAGATTAGAGTTGATTTATGTAGTCATTTCCGTTTGTTGTGGTTTACCCCATACCATAGAGAGATTTTCCTCATAACAATATTCAACTGCCCATTGTATTCTTTCCATGCTATCCTTGGTGAGCATTCTTATGCCATTCTCTTCTTCTCCTCAACCTTTCTATATCTCCCTGATGTATTCAATTTTGGCCAAGGTCTTGTGTTCCTGTTCAAATCATCTCAACATCTCTTTACATACTACATGATATAAAGGTGTTTCCTCTTGACAACTTATAGTCTTTTTAATGAATATATACCTGCACATCTTATACCTACCGTAATATTCTAAGAAACCGTCCCTTAGAATTATCATTACTTTGGTGGTATCTTTGTAATAATCAACCTCGTGTCTAATATTTTCAAGCTCTCTTCTCATGGACTCAAATTCACTTTCATATTCCATATATTTTTCAATGGTCGTATGGTATATAGCCATCCCTTCCCCCAAAAATTCATTTACCTTGGATTTCTTGGCATGTAACAATGCTTATTCAATGGTTATAACCATAACGCTATCCAGAGTGAGCTTACTCCGAGTCCTAGTTGTTTCTCTTGTTCCTCAGCCTTTTCATTTTCCTGTTTCTTAGAGGTTGTATCTTCTGAGCTGTGATATTCACTTTTTCCTTCACCTTAAACTTCTTGAGTATTCTCTTGTTTGGGTGGTTGTGATCCCGATTCTGGTTTCATTGTAACATTCTCAATTCTTCTTGTTGCCACCAATGCCTCTTTCGATTGTGGCTCTTCAGGGAGTGGAATCCATTTCCCATCTGTGTTGAACTCATATATAATTTAAACTTTGAACGTGTGAAATTCATCACTGTCATCATCATGGAACATTTTAAAGTATACAATTTGAGGATCAGAAACTCCCGTGGCTAGTAACTCTTTAAAAATCTCATATGATATAATTGGATCTGGCAGTCCTCTTTGTAGCTATTATGTGATAAATTCAGGTTGAGTATTGACTTATTCTGTTGTTATTTGTCCTTGAGGGATATGTTCATCCTCTACCCTCTTTAATTCTTCTTTAGTTTTTCTTTGTTGTTCTATCTCCTCAACTTCCCTGTTTAGTTTATCTTCATGACATGCTCTTTCAGTTTTTGCTTGTTGTCTTTCCTCTTTATCTCTTCTTGCCTCATAAATTTATCTTTCCCTCTTTTACTGTTCTCGTATGGATTCTTCTCCCATTTTATTAATATGTTCCATCGTTTCATCCATAGAAATGTCCTTAAATAGACTCATATTAGGTTGGGATTTCCTTTGGATTACTTCATCCCAGTTTTAAGCATTTTCAGTGAAAACTTCATCCCCAAATTTATCATGAGCATAGGGCTAGTAAATTATTACTTTCCCTACATGTTTTGACACTAACCCTTTTGGGTCATGCTTATGGTACCTTCGAGTCATGAACCTATATTCTAATTGACTCACGCCTTCTTGATTTGCTTACATAGTGTCCTTGTCAAAAATAATATCCTAATTGGAAACCATAAGGGATGAAATCTTTTTTCTTGTCTTTGATTAATGAAGCATTGAAACCCTATAGGATAGTTTGATAACATATCTCTCCCAAAGCCAATCTGTCTGGTACATAATATGGAAGTAGATGTGGGGCTCCCATTACATCAACTATTATGAAATAGGTGAATTTCTCCTCCAAGTACCTATTCCCAATCAATGAGATTATCCTTTTGGATTGCTTTGAGAGCCGTGGGCACTCATGTTTAAATATAACCAAATACAGTCTTTCTAGGAATCCATCACTTATCATGGAATAAGATTTCTTATATTTGTTCTCCCACAATGCTGGAGTATACATGCATATGGAGCTCAGACACATGCCAACTCATGCCCATATCTGAGAAAATATGTCTAGCACATACTACATCTAGTCACTAGGAAACCATTAAAAATGAAGGTACATCCCTAGGATGAGGGTTCTGGGATTGTTCTATTCTAGTTATTATCTATTTGGATTTATTATCCCCCCAATTGAAAATTCTTCCTGATATCGCCACAATGTATGCCAAAGGCATCCAAGCTTCCAATAATCTAGAGGAATATTTTCCCCCATATATCCTGCAAATTAATTCCATTAAGTACATGTAGGGTTCTCTCAGGTTTATTGTACCATACAATCCTGTAGTTCGATTTATGATGTTTTTGTCTTCCTTCCACCATGATGCTAAAATTTTTCTAGTATCATGTTTTTCATAAAATGTTACTACAAAATCAGTTTTTAGCCCGACTTCTGGTTCCCTAAGCTTATAAAATTTATTCACTTCTACTAGTAAGAATACCCCCACACACTATCCTTGTTCATTACTAACCAAGAATTTAGCAATTTCTATGTGGATAAAAATCCATTATAAGGCCTCTACACAAGGTAATATAGGGGATCGATAGGACACCATGTACAATAGGGGGTTTTCTATTTTCGGGAACACTTGGTCATGCAAGGAATTAATTTTCATACTGCTATGGGGTGTGAATTATGGGAAATATGAGTGCTTAATTTTATTGAATAGATCATTCTAGGAAGGAAACAATACCTTAGAACAAGTCCTTGACTCTGTTTCTTTATACAACGGTGGTTGGATGAAAAATTTCTTCTGTGGAATTTGAATTACTGGCTCCACCTTGGGCATTTTCTCTGTCACTTATGCAACAACTAGGTTGGACGCTTCCCCTGTCAGAATATTCTTTCCCTTAGGAATTTTCAAGGAATTCCGAGTAGTAGGTCTGTGTGGTGGAATTTTATGCACAGAAAAAACATCATTTAACTCTCAGTTTATTCAGATTTTATGAGAAATATAGAAATTATATAATAAAAGCACATACCCAGTGAAGAATCGAGAAATTAACATTAGTACTTACCAATTTTGGTTGCAAAACTTTGAATTGAGAAACAAAAGAGTTATAATGTGCACAACGTCTGGTCTTGAGACATTATTTACTGTGCTAGTTCTCTTAAACACTCAATGGTATCAATTCCTAAATAAATAAAAAATTCAAGCTCATATACCCTAACTCTTTACCAATGAAATCCAACAGTTAAAATAATAGGGTACAACAAGATCTTGCAAATATTATAGGATTGAATGCACCCACATGCATGCCATGCTCGACATTAATTGATTACTTTCACTAGTACATTTGGGTCAAATTACGACGATGTGTTTGATGCAGTTGCCACTTTATATTGTCGAGAGAATGACAAACAACGAATCCCCTCAAACCTCGTTTCACATGACGTCACTTTTTTGATGCCATAGATATCGTCTCTTTGCAACGTTTCATGTGAGCATGTGTCATATTGAATTTGACTATCCAAATCCCATATAGCCGTCGCTACAGCGATGCTAGAGACATCAAAATTCCAATGTCCCATTTCGTCAGTCTCCACTACGTGGATGCTATGGGAGCGACGTTACCATGTGTTGTAATACCGACGTATGGTAACATCGCTCAACTGACAATCAACGATATATCTCCGACGTATGTGCCATGAGAGCGACGTTACCATATGTCACAATTTCAACTGATGGTAACGTCTCTCAACCAACGACTAACTATATATCTCCGACATATGTGCCATGGTAGAGACATTACCATACATCGAAATTCTGACTTATGGTAATGCCTCTCAATCGACGACCAATTATATATATCCGATGTATGTGCCATGGGAGTGACGTTACCATACATCACAATTCTGACTTATGGTAACACCGCTCAAATGACGACTAGCTATATATCTCCGACGTATTTTCCATGGGAGTGACGTTACCATACATCACAATTCCGACGTCATGTAGGTATTAAAAAAAATGTCAATTTATTTTTCCTTTTTTGATATTTTTAAATTTTGCAACTAGAAAATTTTAAATTTTGAGTCTGAAGACTATAATGACCAAATATGAACTACTAAAAAATAAGGGATTAGAACATAGCAACAAGGCTTAGCAATGTATATTTTGATTTCTTGATGAAATAGAAAATATAAGTTTTTTTTCTTGGA
>JZKD02S1847923.1:76620-86864 GCA_000966675.3 Picea glauca
CTCTCATTGTCATCATTCATCATTCCCTTCTATAGAATCATTGTCGAAACTATCTTAAAATTTTACATGGAAATTCCAATACACCCATCACAAATTTCTTCCATTGAACCCGCATCATACTAAAGGATCTCATAACACCCATAACGATACTTAAGGATTTTTGATGTCCCTTCTTAATGCTTAAGGAGGGTTTGATTATTGAATTACCAAGTCGAGTTGATTTCGCAGAAGCTTCAATTCACCCACTAAAAATTTCATGCACCGACCCTGCATAGTGAGCAATGAATGGGGCCAACATTGAAATTTCTTCAATATATGCATGTATGCATCAAAATTTGACATGGTTAGACTAGAAGCATGCCTTGACGGTATGAGAGGGTTTCAAGACTCAAGGATGTATGATGTCCCCACATAATCTTTGAGATCGTGCACATTTTCATCAATGTTCATCATGTTGCACCTCTCATTGTCATCATTCGCCAGTCCCTTCTATAGAAACGTTGTCAGAACTATCTTGAAATTTGACATGGATCTTCGAATACACCCATCACAAATTTCTTCCAGCGAACCTGCATAATAATTAAGGATCTCATAACACCCATCATGATACTTAAGGATGTTTGATGTCCCCACATAATACTTAAGGAGGGTTTGATTATTGAATTACCAAGTTGAGTTGATGTCGCAGAATATTCAATTCACCCACCAAAAATTTCATGCACCAACCCCTCATAGTGAGCAATGAATGGGGACAAGGTTGAAATTTATTCAATATGTGCATGTATGCATCAAAATTTGACATGGTTAGACTAGAAACATGCCTTGATGGTATGAGAGGGTTTCAAGACTCAAGAATGTATGATTTCCCCACATAATCTTTGAGATCGTCCACGTTTGCATAAATTTTCACATGTTGCACCTATAATTGTCATCATTCATCATTCCCTTCTATAGAATCGTTGTTGGAACTATCTTGAAATTTGACATGGAACTTCCAATACACCCATCACAAATTTCTTCCACCAAACCTGGATAATAATTAAGGATCTCATAACACCCATCATGATACTTAAGGATGTTTGATGTCCCCACATAATACTTAAGCATGAATTGATTATTGAATTACCAAGTCGATTTGATGTCGCAGAAGCTTCAATTCATCCACCAAAAATGTCATGCACCAACCCCACATAGTGAGTAGTGAATGGGGCCAATGTTGAAATTTCTTTAATATGTGCCTGTATGCATCACAATTTGACATGTTTATACTAGACACATACCTTGACGGTATGGGAGGGTTTCAAGACTCAAGGATGTATGATTTCCCCACATAAACTTTGAGATCGTCCACATTTGCATTAATTTTCATCCTGCTACACCTCTCATTGTCATCATTCATCGATACCTTCTATATTGAGATGGACCTTAAGATACACCCATCATAAATTTATTCCACCGAACCCACACAATGAGCAGTGAATGCGTCCAACGTTGAAATTTTTTCAATCTGTTCCCGTATGAATTGAAATTTGACATGGTTAGAATAGATAGTTGCCTTGAAGGCATGTGAGGGTTTTGATACATAAGGATGTTTGATGTCCCACATAATAATTAAGGAGGGTTTGACTATTGAATTACCAAGTCAAGTTGATGTCGTAGAAGCTTCAATTCACCCACCAAAAATCTCATGCTCCGACCTTGCATAGTGAGCAGTGAATGGGGACAACATTGAAATTTCTTCAATATGTTCGTGTATGCATCGAAATTTGACATGGTTAGACTAGACACAGGCCTTGACGGTATGGGAGGGTTTCAAGACTCAAGGATGTATGATGTCCCCACATAATATTTGAGATCGTCCACATTTGCATCAATGTTCATCATGCTTCACCTCTCATTGTTATCATTTTTCATTCCTTTCTATATAATCGTTGTCAGAACTATATTAAAATTTGACATGGAAATTCCAATAAACCCATCAAAAATTTCTTCCATCGAACTCACATAATACTTAAGGATCCCATAACACCCATCACGATACTTAAGGTTGTTTGATGTCCCCACTTAATACTTGAGGGTTTTATTATTGAATTACCAAGTCGTGTTGATGTTGCAAAAGCTTCAAATCACCCACCACAAATGTCATGCACTAACCCCACATAGTGAGCAATGAATGGGGCCAACTTTGAAATTTTTTCAATATGTGCATGTATACATCGAAATTTGACATGGTTAGACTAGACACATGCCTTGACGGTATGGGAGGGTTTCAAGACTCAAGGATGTATGATGTCCCCACATAATATTTGAGATCGTCCACATTTGCATGAATGCTCATCATGTTGCACCTCTCATTGTCATCATTCATCATTCCCTTCTACAAAATCATTGTCGGAACTATCTTGAAATTTGACATGGAACTTCCAATATACCCATCGCAAATTTCTTCCACCGAACCCACATAATACTTAAGGATCTCATAACACCCATCACGATACTTAAGGATGTTTGATGTCCCTGCATAATAGTTAAAAAGGGTTTGATTATTGAATTACCAAGTCGATTTGATGTTGCAGATGCTTCAATTCACCCACCACAAATTTCATGCACCGACCCCACATAATGAGTAGTGAATGGGGCCAACATTGAAATTTCTTCAATATGTGCTTGTATACATTGAAATTTGACATGGTTAGACTAGAAACATGCCTTGACGATATGGGAGGGTTTCAAGACTCAAGGATGTATGATGTCCCCACATAAACTTTGAGATCGTCCACATTTGCATCAACATTCATCTTGCTACACCTCCCATTGTCATCATTTGTCATTCCTTCTATAGAATCATTGTCAGAACTATCTTGAAATTTGACATGGACCATCCAATACACCCATCACAAATTTCTTCCATCAAACCCACACAGTGAGTAGTGAATGGTGCCAACGTTGAAATTTTTTCAATATGTTCTCGTATGCGTCGAAATTTGACATGGTTAGACTAGATAGTTTCCTTGAAGCTATGGGAGGGTTTCAATACTTAAGTATGTTTTATGACACCAAATAATACTTAAGGAGGGCTTGATTATTGAATTACCAAGTCGAGTGGATGTAGTAGAAGCTTCAATTCACCCACCACAAATGACATGCACCGACCCCACATAATGAGCAGTGAATGGGGCCAACGTTGAAATGTCTTCAATATGTGCCTGTAAGCATCAACATTTGACATGGTTAGACTTGAAACATGACTTGATGGTATGGGAGGGTTTCAAGACTCAAGGATGTATGATGTATCCAAATAATCTTAGAGATCGTCCACATTTTCATCAACATTCATCATGCTACACCTCTCATTGTCATTATTCATCATTCCCTTATATAGAATCATTTTCGGAACTATATTGAAATTTGACATGGAGCTTCTAATACACCCATCACAAATTTCTTCCACCGAACCCGCATAATACTTAAGGATCTCATAACACCCATCACGATACTTAAGGATGTTTGATGTCCCCACATAATACTTAAGGAGGGTTTTATTATTGAATTACCAAGTTGTCACAGAAGCTTCAATTCACCCACCACAAATGTTATGCACTGACCCCACATAGTGAGTAGTGAATGGGGCCAACTTTGAAATTTTTTCAATATGTGTCTGTATGCATCGAAATTTGACATGGTTAGACTAGACACATGCCTTGACGGTATGGGAGGGTTTCAAGACTCAAGGATGTATGATGTCCCCACATAATATTTGAGATTGTCCACATTTGAATGAATGTTCATCATGTTGCACCTCTCATTGTCATCATTCGTCATTCCCTTCTACAAAATCGTTGTCGGAACTATCTTGAAATTTGACATGGAACTTCCAATATACCCATCACAAATTTCTTCCACCGAACCCACATAATACTTAAGTATCTCATAACACCCATCATGATACTTAAGGACGTTTGATGTCCCTGCATAATAGTTAAATAGGGCTTGATTATTTAATTACCAAGTCGATTTGATGTTGCAGATGCTTCGATTCACCCACCACAAATTTCATGCACCAACCCCACATAATGAGTAGTGAATGGGGCCAACATTGAAATTTCTTCAATATGTGTCTGTATGCATCGAAATTTGACATGGTTAGAATAGACACATGCCTTGACGGTATGGGAGGGTTGCAAGACTCAAGGATGTATGATGTACCCACATAAACTTTGAGATCGTCAACATTTGCATCAACATTCATCTTGTTGCACCTCTCATTGTCATCATTCGTCATTCCCTTCTATAGAATCATTGTTATAACTATCTTGAAATTTGACATGGACCTTCCAATACACCCATCACAAATTTCTTCTATCGAACCCACACAATGAGCAGTGAATGGGGCCAACGTTGAAATTTTTTCAATATGTTCTTGTATGCATCGAAATTTGACATGGTTAGACTAGATAGTTTCCTTGAAGCTATGGGAGGGTTTCAATACTTAATTATGTTTTATTTCACCACATAATACTTAAGGAGGGTTTTATTATTGAATTACCAAGTCGAATGGATGTTTTAGAAGCTTCAATTCACCCACCACAAATGTCATGCATAGACCCCGCATAATGAGCAGTGAATGGGTCCAACGTTGAAATTTCTTCAATATGTGCCTGTATGCATCGAAATTTGACATGGTTAGAATAGACACATGCCTTTATGGTATGGGAGGGTTTCAAGACTCAAGGATGTATGATGTCCCCAAATAATCTTGGAGATCATCCACATTTGCATCAACATTCATCATGTTGCACCTCTCATTGTCATCATTCGTCATTCCCTTATATATAATCATTTTCAGAACTATCTTGAAATTTGACATGGAACTTCTAATACACCCATCACAAATTTCTTCCACCGAACCTGCATGATACTTAAGGATCTCATAACACCCATCACAATACTTAAGGATGTTTGATGTCCTCGCATAATACTTAAGGAGGGTTTGATTATTGAATTACCAAGTCAAGTTGATGTTGCAGAAGATTCAATTCACTCACCACAAATGTCATGCACCGACCCCACATAGTGAGTAGTGAATGGGGCCAATGTTTAAATTTCTTCAATATGTGCATGTATGCATCACAATTTGACATGGTTAGACCAGACACATGCTTTGACAATATGGGAGGGTTTCAAGACTCAAGGATGTATGATGTCCCCACATAATCCTTGAGATCATCCATATTTGCATCAATGTTCATCATGTTGCACCTCTCATTTCCATCATTCGTCATTCTATTCTATAGAATAATTGTCGGAACTATATTGAAATTTGACATGGAACTTCCAATACAACCATAACAAATTTCTTCCACCGAACCCGTATAATACTTCAATATCTCATAAAAAACATCACGATACTTAAGGATGTTTAATGTCCCCACATAATACTTAAGGAGGGTTTGATTATTGAATTACTAATTCGATTTTATGTCCCAGAAGCTTCAATTCACCCACCACAAATTTCATGCAGCGACCCCACATAGTGAGTAGTGAATGGGGCCAACTTTGAAATTTCTTCAATATATTCCTATATGCATCAAAAATTGACATGGTTAGACTAGAAACATGCCTTGATGATATGGGAGGGTTTCAAGACTCAAGGATGTATGATGTCCCCACATAAACTTTGAGATTGTCCACATTTCAATCAACATTCATCATGCTGCACCTCTCATTGTCATCATTCGTCATTCCATTCTATAGAATAATTGTTGGAACTATCTTGAAATTTGAGATAGACCTTCCATTACGCCCATCACAATTTTCTTCCACCGAATCCACACAGTGAGTAGTGAATGGGGCCAACATTGAAAGTTTTTCAAAGTGTTCCTGTATGTGTCAAAATTTGACATGGTTAGACTAGATATTTTCCTTGAAGGTATGGGAGGGTTTCGATAGTTAAGGATGTTTGATGTCCTCGCATGCTACTTAAGGAGGGTTTGATTATTGAATTACCAAGTCGAGTTGATGTTGCAGAAGCTTCAATTCACCCACAACAAATTTCATGCACTGATCCTGCATAGTGAGCATTGAATGGGGCCAAGGTTGAAATTTCTTCAATATGTGCCTATATGCATAAAAATTTGACATGGTTAGACTAGACACATGCCTTGATGGTATGAGAGGCTTTCAAGACTCAAGGATGTATGATTTCCCCACATAATATTTGAGATCGTTCACATTTGCATCAAAGTCCATCATGATGCACCTCTCATTGTCATCATTCGTCATTCCCTTCTATAGAATTGTTGTCAGAACTATCTTGAAATTTGACATGGAACTTCCAATACAGTCATCACAAATTTCTTCCACCGAACTCGCATAATACTTAAGGATATCATAACACCCATCACAATACTTAAGGATGTTTTATGTCGCTACATAATACTTAAGGAGGGTTTTCTTATTGAATTGCCAAGTTGCGTTGATGTCGCANGATATGGGAGGGTTTCAAGACTCAAGGATGTATGATGTCCCCACATAAACTTTGAGATCGTCCACATTTGCATCAACATTCATCTTGCTACACCTCCCATTGTCATCATTTGTCATTCCTTCTATAGAATCATTGTCAGAACTATCTTGAAATTTGACATGGACCATCCAATACACCCATCACAAATTTCTTCCATCAAACCCACACAGTGAGTAGTGAATGGTGCCAACGTTGAAATTTTTTCAATATGTTCTCGTATGCGTCGAAATTTGACATGGTTAGACTAGATAGTTTCCTTGAAGCTATGGGAGGGTTTCAATACTTAAGTATGTTTTATGACACCAAATAATACTTAAGGAGGGCTTGATTATTGAATTACCAAGTCGAGTGGATGTAGTAGAAGCTTCAATTCACCCACCACAAATGACATGCACCGACCCCACATAATGAGCAGTGAATGGGGCCAACGTTGAAATGTCTTCAATATGTGCCTGTAAGCATCAACATTTGACATGGTTAGACTTGAAACATGACTTGATGGTATGGGAGGGTTTCAAGACTCAAGGATGTATGATGTATCCAAATAATCTTAGATATCGTCCACATTTTCATCAACATTCATCATGCTACACCTCTCATTGTCATTATTCGTCATTCCCTTATATAGAATAATTTTCGGAACTATATTGAAATTTGACATGGAACTTCCAATACACCCATCACAAATTTCTTCCACCGAACCCGCATAATACTTAAGGATCTCATAACACCCATCACGATACTTAAGGATGTTTGATGTCCCCACATAATACTTAAGGAGGGTTTTATTATTGAATTACCAAGTCGTCACAGAAGCTTCAATTCACCCACCACAAATGTTATGCACTGACCCCACATAGTGAGTAGTGAATGGGTCCTTAAATATGTGCCTGTATGCATCGAAATTTGACATGGTTAGACTAGACACATGCCTTGACGATATGGGAGGGTTTCAAGACTCAAGGATGTATGATGTCCCCACATAATATTTTAGATTGTCCACATTTGAATGAATGTTCATCATGTTGCACCTCTCATTGTCATCATTCATCATTCCCTTCTACAAAATCGTTGTCAGAACTATCTTGAAATTTGACATGGAACTTCCAATATACCCATCACAAATTTCTTCCACCGGACACACATAATACTTAAGTATCTCATAACACCCATCATGATACTTAAGGACGTTTGATGTCCCTTCATAATAGTTAAATAGGGCTTGATTATTTAATTACCAAGTCGATTTGATGTTGCAGATGCTTCAATTCACCCACCACAAATTTCATGCACCAACCCCACATAATGAGTAGTGAATGGGGCCAACATTGAAATTTCTTCAATATGTGTCTGTATGCATCGAAATTTGACATGGTTAGAATAGACACATGCCTTGACGGTATGGGAGGGTTGCAAGACTCAAGGATGTATGATGTACCCACATAAACTTTGAGATCGTCAACATTTGCATCAACATTCATCTTGTTGCACCTCTCATTGTCATCATTCGTCATTCCCTTCTATAGAATCATTGTTATAACTATCTTGAAATTTGACATGGACCTTCCAATACACCCATCACAAATTTCTTCTATCGAACCCACACAATGAGCAGTGAATGGGGCCAACGTTGAAATTTTTTCAATATGTTCTTGTATGCATCGAAATTTGACATGGTTAGACTAGATAGTTTCCTTGAAGCTATGGGAGGGTTTCAATACTTAATTATGTTTTATTTCACCACATAATACTTAAGGAGGGTTTTATTATTGAATTACCAAGTCGAATGGATGTTTTAGAAGCTTCAATTCACCCACCACAAATGTCATGCATAGACCCCGCATAATGAGCAGTGAATGGGTCCAACGTTGAAATTTCTTCAATATGTGCCTGTATGCATCGAAATTTGACATGGTTAGAATAGACACATGCCTTTATGGTATGGGAGGGTTTCAAGACTCAAGGATGTATGATGTCCCCAAATAATCTTGGAGATCATCCACATTTGCATCAACATTCATCATGTTGCACCTCTCATTGTCATCATTCGTCATTCCCTTATATATAATCATTTTCAGAACTATCTTGAAATTTGACATGGAACTTCTAATACACCCATCACAAATTTCTTCCACCGAACCTGCATGATACTTAAGGATCTCATAACACCCATCACAATACTTAAGGATGTTTGATGTCCTCGCATAATACTTAAGGAGGGTTTGATTATTGAATTACCAAGTCAAGTTGATGTTGCAGAAGATTCAATTCACTCACCACAAATGTCATGCACCGACCCCACATAGTGAGTAGTGAATGGGGCCAATGTTTAAATTTCTTCAATATGTGCATGTATGCATCACAATTTGACATGGTTAGACCAGACACATGCTTTGACAATATGGGAGGGTTTCAAGACTCAAGGATGTATGATGTCCCCACATAATCCTTGAGATCATCCATATTTGCATCAATGTTCATCATGTTGCACCTCTCATTTCCATCATTCGTCATTCTATTCTATAGAATAATTGTCGGAACTATATTGAAATTTGACATGGAACTTCCAATACAACCATAACAAATTTCTTCCACCGAACCCGTATAATACTTCAATATCTCATAAAAAACATCACGATACTTAAGGATGTTTAATGTCCCCACATAATACTTAAGGAGGGTTTGATTATTGAATTACTAATTCGATTTTATGTCCCAGAAGCTTCAATTCACCCACCACAAATTTCATGCAGCGACCCCACATAGTGAGTAGTGAATGGGGCCAACTTTGAAATTTCTTCAATATATTCCTATATGCATCAAAAATTGACATGGTTAGACTAGAAACATGCCTTGATGATATGGGAGGGTTTCAAGACTCAAGGATGTATGATGTCCCCACATAAACTTTGAGATTGTCCACATTTCAATCAACATTCATCATGCTGCACCTCTCATTGTCATCATTCGTCATTCCATTCTATAGAATAATTGTTGGAACTATCTTGAAATTTGAGATAGACCTTCCATTACGCCCATCACAATTTTCTTCCACCGAATCCACACAGTGAGTAGTGAATGGGGCCAACATTGAAAGTTTTTCAAAGTGTTCCTGTATGTGTCAAAATTTGACATGGTTAGACTAGATATTTTCCTTGAAGGTATGGGAGGGTTTCGATAGTTAAGGATGTTTGATGTCCTCGCATGCTACTTAAGGAGGGTTTGATTATTGAATTACCAAGTCGAGTTGATGTTGCAGAAGCTTCAATTCACCCACAACAAATTTCATGCACTGATCCTGCATAGTGAGCATTGAATGGGGCCAAGGTTGAAATTTCTTCAATATGTGCCTATATGCATAAAAATTTGACATGGTTAGACTAGACACATGCCTTGATGGTATGAGAGGCTTTCAAGACTCAAGGATGTATGATTTCCCCACATAATATTTGAGATCGTTCACATTTGCATCAAAGTCCATCATGATGCACCTCTCATTGTCATCATTCGTCATTCCCTTCTATAGAATTGTTGTCAGAACTATCTTGAAATTTGACATGGAACTTCCAATACAGTCATCACAAATTTCTTCCACCGAACTCGCATAATACTTAAGGATATCATAACACCCATCACAATACTTAAGGATGTTTTATGTCGCTACATAATACTTAAGGAGGGTTTTCTTATTGAATTGCCAAGTTGCGTTGATGTCGCA
>JZKD02S1847934.1:0-13320 GCA_000966675.3 Picea glauca
GGTTGTTGCCTCTAAGGCTCACTAAGGTTGTTTTCTCTTTCAGGACCGATTGACTGAAAGGGGTTTCACCTTTCTTACGAACGATTTCAAGAGGCTGGCGCAATATTGGAGTTGATTAGCGAAGGACCATATTGAATTTATGACAGGTGCAGTAGTGGAGTGAACTGGCATATTCATTAGGAGCGTAAGCTTAGGAAGTCGCGAGGGAAGCGCAAAGCTAGCATAGCCACAGGGCAAAGAAAACCAATAGTTGTTTTCGTAGGGACGACAAAACGAATCTTAGATGCTTAAACCTAACCCTAACCGAGACAATCCCCTAATGGAGTAATGTCTGTTTACAGACAAGTAAAGAAAACTTACGCCTACCCTATTTCTAAAGTTCAGTAGCATCAATTTAAAACATCCTGGAACTCCCCCTGACAACTTGGTTGATGCAGGTCAAAACACACAGGATGGTCAGGACTCGAGGAGGTCGAGGCGAGGGAGCGTCGTCGCAAGCACCGCCAGTGCCACCACCACCATCGCCCTAGCTCACCCTCATACTGTGCTTGTTGGAAGCCATCAACGAGACTATAAAGGGGCGACAACCGGCAGGGATTGAAGTGGAACCCCCACCGTCTGGAGCGGGTAATCCAGAAGTGTCAAGGGATTCAGGGGGAGGACCTCCACCTGAAGACATCACGCGAGAGTTGAAAAAGATCAAACTTCCGGAGTTTGCCGGAGGTCGCGCCAGTGAACACGCGGAAGCATGGCTGGAAGGAATGACCAGGTGTTTTACCTTAAGTGACTATGCGTCCAATTCAAAGGCAAAGATCGCCATTTTTCAGTTAAGGGACAGCGCCCTGAATTGGTGGGGTAACCTGGAAAGACAACTGCACCTTACCCCAGACACGGTATCTTGGGAACTTTTCGAGAAAAGGTTAAGGAGGAAATATCTGCGGGCGTACTACAAGGAGCAACAGGTTGGGGCATTTCATGCCTTAATACAGGGAAACAAAACGGTAGAAGAATACAAGATCAGGTTTATGGAACTGGTCAAATATGTGTCGTATATGGATAGTGACCAACGACAGGCAGAGCGCTTCATCTATGGATTGGACCCCAAGATAAGAGCTATGGTGAGGATGTGGAAGCCATCTTCAGTAGCGGAGGCGGTGGAAAGTGCCCGTTACGTGGAAGAACATATGAACTTGATTGGGGGTGCAAGATCGACATTTTCTCTTCGCCCTGGATTCGTAGGAAAGGCCCCGCGAACATTTCCTAGGGGAGGGGGCTCAAGGCCACCGCCGTATGGTAACAGATTCGCGCCAAGGACAGTAGCTGCAGGAATTTCAATGGCAACAAGTGCAGCATCTCGTTCATCGCCAATGGTGAAGAGAGGACCACGATCTTATCAGGGAATAGTGAGCAGGGGCAGGGGTTCCAGGGGAAGGAACTCATTTAGGAATCAGTCACATAACAATGCACTGGTTCAATCTCGTATTGCATGTTGGAGATGCGAAGGACCCCATTACGAATGAGACTGTCCAGAGTTACAATCAGGGTTCGTCCACAGAGAAGGAAAGGCGCCAATGGGGAGAGCAAGTAGTAGCCACCATATTCACGCAACAATTAATAACCGCCAGGCCGAACATCAATCCATGGTGGTGGAGTCGTCAGGTACGCTAAATCATATCAATGTTAAGATTTTGTTTGATTCTGGTGCGACAGATAGTTTCATTTCACCNAGCTAGTACAAGTTCTTCAATTCAGTCTTTAAAAGTTGATAATGAAGTTGATGAGGTCAAACGAACATAACTTTTTCATATAAGGGTAATTTCCAAACATACAAAAATTGATACTTTATTTCACAGTGGCTCACAAGTAAATTTGATATCAGAAGCAATCGTTAAAAAGTTGGGATTGATCACTAAACCTCATAAGAAACCATATCCCTTAGGATGGATTCATAATGATAATCAATTGCAGGTGGAAAGACAACGTGTCATAAAGTTTGCAATTAATGCACAGTTCATAAATGAGGTTGAGTTGGATGTAGTTCCACTAGATATATGTGGTATCGTACTTGGAAGTCCATATTTGTATGATAGAAAAGCAATATTCTATCGTGAAGACAATAAGTATCAATTAACTAAAGATGGAAAATAATATATAGTAAGGGCTCATCAGAAGAAACTGAATTTATCACTAATCAACTCAAGACAGATGAAGAGGATTGTAAATGTCAGTAAGCGATATCTATTAATGGTGGTAAAAGCTAAAGACACTGTCAGAATTGATACTTTCAAAGATTGTGATGCGAAGCTAAAATATGATTTAGTTAGAATTTTTTCTGAATATGATGAGTTATTTCAAGTCCCAAAAGGATTGCCTCCAAAACGACAAGTTGAACATGAGATACAATTGCAGCAGGATGTTCCTCTTCCTAACATTGGCATGTACAAGTTATCAGTCTTGGAAAATGCAGAGATAAAGAAACAGGGACAAGAGCTGGTTGAATAAGGGGTCATCAGACCTAGCGCTTCTCCATGTGGGTCACCTATCATCCTGGTGCCAAAGAAAGATGGCACATGGTGCATGTGCATGGATTTTCGAGCTTTGAACAAAATCACGGTAAACAGTCGTTACCCTTTGCCTCACATTGATGTTTTATTAGATCAACTGAAACATGCGGTTTATTTCACTAAGTTAGACTTAAGAAGCAATTACCATCAGATCAGGGTTGTTGAATAAGATATATGGAAGGCTGCTTTTAAAACAAAATAGGGATTGTTTGAATGGTTAGTGATGCCATTTGGGGCTTACTAACGCACCTGCTACTTTCATGAGGGTTATGAATGATGTATTCAGGCCTTTCTTTGATGAATTTGTAATAGTATACTTAGATGATATTCTTATATTCAGTAGGACCAAGGAAGAGCATGTCCAACATGTTAGGCATATACTTTCAGTGTTGCAAAGAGAGAAAATTTTTGTAAAATTGTCAAAGTGTGAATTTGGCAAAATATCTCTTGTATATCTGGGTTACATTGTAGGAGGTGGGGAGCTTAAGATTGATCCCTCAAAATTTGAGGTTATTTTAAATTGGCCAATGCCTACGAATGTAACTGAAGTAAGAAGCTTCATGGGAGAAACATAGTATTGGAGGAAGTTTATTGCAAACTTCTCTCTGATTGCAACACCTTTACATGCTTTAACAAGTGTGAAAAGGGGATTCCAGTGGGGAGGAAGCCAATGTAAGGCTTTCGATACTTTGAAAACAAAGATTAGTACAACTCCTGTTCTGGCATTGCCATATCTCCAACAGTCTTTTGAAATTGAAACCGATGCAAGTGACTATGCCATGGGGGCAGTGTTAATGCAACACAGAAAACCCAAATGCTATAATTATGAGACCTTCACTACAATAGTAATTAACTATCCAACCTATGATAAAGAATTGTATGCTCTAGTACAAAGTGTTAAAAAGTGGAAACATTATTTAATGGGTAAAGAAACAATAATACACACTGATCATCAACCATTACAATATCTGCAATCACAAACTAAGCTACAACAATCAAGGCATTTTAGATGGATGGGGGTTTTTACAACAATTTCACTTGGTCATCAGATATAAAAAGCGCATTCATAATAAAGTTGTTGATATGTTATCTAGGCCTCCTAGTACAATTGCTACAATCCTTAAGCACAATTCAATCACTCATGCAAGTTATATTGAACAATATGCCGAGGATATAGATTTTAAGGAAGTCTATGCAACTTTAAGTAATGGTACAAGAGAAGAAGAATTGAATTATCATATTAAAGACAAACTCTTGTATCATTTGGGCAAGTTATGTGTTCCAGAAAGTGAAAGAGTCCATGTCATTAGAGTGGCACATACTTCTCTTATAGTAGGGCATTTTGGGGTGAAAAAAATAGTTGCTTAGTTACAAAGATTTTGTTATTGGCCTTGAATGCATGAAAATGTGTCTAAGTATGTAAAGGGATGTACTATGTGTGCAATACGCAAACCATGTAACATAAATCTAGGATTGTACACTCCACTTCCTATTCCTTCTAGACAATGGGAAAGTGTATCTATGGATTTTGTGGGGGGATTACCTATGTCTAGAAAATGTCATGATTACCTGTATGTAGTTGTGGATAGGTTCAACAAAATGTGTGTCTTGATTCCTTGTAAAAAACAAGTCACAACTGAACAAAAAACTCAAATGTTCTTTGAAAATGTATGGGTTCATTTTGGTTTACCTACTTCTATTGTATATGATCGAGACTCCAGATTCCTGGGGAAATTTTGGTCAAGCTTATGGGAACTTATGGACACAAAGTTAAAGAAGAGCACAACATTTCATCCACAGATGGATGGGAAGACAGAGGTGGTGAACAAGACAATAGTGCATCTACTTCGAGCATATTGAAACAAACATCCTAAGCTTTGGGATGAACATTTGTGTTATGTACAACATGCGTATAATCGAGCCAAACATTCTTCTACTCAAAGATCTCTATTTGAAACTTGTTAGGGGTACTTGCCAAAGTCTCCTTTAGATTTTGTCTTTGGAAAAGACATTGTAGCAAGAGGACAAAATGATGTGGACAGGGCTACAAAGTTCATTGAACAAATCTAGTTGATCCATCAGGCAATACAAGAACAGTTGGAGAAAAGCCAGGCCAAGTACAAGGTGAGGCATGATATGCATCGAGTTGATCATCGGTTCAAAGTAGGAGATCAAGTCTGGTTATACATCAACAAGGAAATGATGCAAGGTGAAGGTAAAAAGCTTAAACCAATTCGTTATGGTCCTTTCAAAATTTTAGACAAGATTGGTACTAATGCTTTCCGGTTAGAATTGCCTCCATATATGCAAATCTATTCAGTTGTAAATGTGGAAAACTTGAGATTGTATGAGCCTCCTATGATTGAGGATCAAAGAGAGAATGTTCAGATTCCTACCATCGAAGATTTTTCTCTTGAATATATGAATGAGTTGCAGGAAGACACCATATTGGACAAAAGAGTCTGAACTTCTCGAGGGGGCGATGTGGAGTATCTTCGAGTAGGATTGAAGGGAAGAAATCCAAGTTAGACCAAGTGGATGGAGACCGGAAAGGTGAGGACATAATATCCTCACTTAGTTACCAACTGATAGCAAAATTTTGGTGGTCCAAAAGCTTCCAAGTGGGGAGGAATGATCTAGGAGGTTCCCCAGGTCCAGAAAATGCTCAAAAATGAAATTTCTCAGAATTGGATGAAACCAATTCCATTGCGACTGGCTCGTTACGCTGATTCTGACCATATATTTACTTTCTCAAATGATCTCTGTGTGCGAGAGTTATCATACTATGATCATATTCTCAAACAGTTAAAAAGTCAAAGGTCAAACTGACAAAAAATCAATGCTGACATCAACATGAAATCACCAAAGACACCTCATGATGTTGATGTGGTAGATACATGTGGCAACAGTTGACTGGGCAGATGACAGATCGAATCAGATTTGGTCATGTGGCATGTGACACTTGTCAATATTCAGGCAAATGTGGTGGTGCCACGTGGCACCCAATCAACAATCGAATGGCAAGTTAAAAATATTTTGGGGTCCACGGGTTTTGAACCCACGACCAACACACCAAGCAAAAGAATAGAGGAATGGTCCAACACCAACGCGCCATACATAAGACTTGTTAACATAAATCAATAAAATATTATATGTGCTTTATATTATATTAAGGTTGGCGTGGAAGGGGTTGTATTAAGGTTGGCGTGGAAGGGGCTGGGGCTAAGCCCCAACCCATGGTTTCATGTAGTAAGTGACCACCGATCAACAGAAGAGGGGCGCGGCCATAACCACCAGGGCACGTTTAAGGGGAAGGTCCCATGGCATGCTCCATGTAACCAGGAGCTCGCGCCAATACAAGGCCAGTGTGCAACCCAAAGGGCTGGTGCTTGGCCATATGGTGTTCATGTGACCATTTAAAAAGGGGTGTGCACCACCTCTTGGGGGATACTTTGTGTATTGTTATTTAAAAGTGGGTTTTTGACTTATATTTAGCCCAAAATTTGTATTTAGCCTGATATTATGACCAAAAAGTGTTTTTTTTAGGATATCTTGGCCATTTGGAGGGGGATTTGATCCAAGAAAGAGGCCAGATCTTCAGGGGAAGTTGGACTTCCTCATCTGGGCATGAAAAATATAAAAACTAGGCTTTTTTAAGCTTGTGGGAAAATGTTTTGAGGCAGGGATTTGAAGGAGCAGTTTGTATTTTGGCCTTTTCTCATGTTTTGAGAGGCCTTTTTGTCATGTTTGTGAGAGGATTTTGATTAGGCATGCATGAGTCTAAGCAAGGAGGTCTTGCACAACATATCTAAATCATGTTATGTAGCAACAAGGACCCATTGTAAAGAACTTGAGCATTTTGAAGATCAATAAAGAGGTCCTCCACTTGGAAGCGGGCCCAGAGACGTAGCCACTCATTGGTGAACTCCGTTATCAAGCTCTTATTGTCTTTTTCTCTTTTGTTGCCATTCATATCTCTATTTTTACAGCATGGTTAATTAATAACTGAACTCTTTAAACAACTTTAAGCATCTAAATAAGACAATTGTTTATTATTCCTTCCATTTTTGGATCAATTACTTACCCCTGTATACTTCTGTGAAATATACTCCACCTCGGTACCAAATCTAACTTGCATCAATATTCTACAATGATTCCAGTCTTTTATTGCTTCCTTGTGTGCAACCCACCATCTAGTTGGAGTAGCCTTCTAGACAACATCTAATGCCAACAATATTTGTTGTTCGGGTATCTGCAAATCAAATGACTATACGAAAGATTCTATGTTAGTCAAACCATCATACTTGGGCGGATCACATAGTTCTATTCCAATCCAACGCAACAATTGAGTAATGTGGGTACATCATTTGGTGGATAATTTGTGCATTCTTTGATGCCAATGTTCCAGACCCTCCTCCGAGTCTGATGCACACGAGCTAATGCTTCTCCAACTTAGTGAACCATCTATAGTGGGGTTAACATAGTCATCTATTCATGCCGTCATATTATACAAGTTGTCATTTTCGTTCCCTTTCATAGGTTCTATATACCTCTTTACTTCTGTCGAATCTAATGGCGCGATAAATTTTAAGTCTCCTACCTCAAATATCATCTCCCTCCTCTTCAGGTTAATAATTTCCTGATTGTAAAAGGCCCATTCTAACCCCATTAGTGTTGGATATGGTTGACCATAATCCATGATTTTGATAACTTTGAAGTCTGCCACATTGCATACCCCTTCTATATTCACATGTATCCCCGTCAATCATCCATTTGGAATTATCTTGTGTTGGTTTTCCAACCTTAACTGAATGAGAGACAAGATTAACTTGGATTTCCCCATCATTTCCCATCTTTTCTTTGGTAACACATTTACATCGGACCCCAAGTCTAAAATGACATTGTCCACATCATATTCCCCAATCTGTACACTTAATCATAACTCTCTGTTGGTCCTCTTTTTGTGCGGTACTTGATTCACTACCCTTTGTGTGGCATGGATTTCCCTTTCTTGTGTGCAATGATCAATCATTTCACATAATGCATTCAATGCAATTTCATATTTCATCAATTCTATGGAACTTCCCAGAAATACTCTTAGAGTACTTACCTTCTCAATTGGCTTTTCTAGATAATATGATCATAGACAAGAGGCGCAGATGATGTTGATGCTACCCAATACGATCCTAGTATATATTTTCTCGTCCTTTGATACGTCTCCTTTTCTTTCCAAGGGTCAAATGTTGACATAGGTCCTATTGATTTATTCACCCATTGTTCAACCTCCCTCCCTCCATTCATCACATCAACCCCTATTCTAGCTCCTTCACGTGTAACAATTGCTATTCTAGGTCCTTCATTGCGTTCCTCGGCTGAAATATTTTGTATGTTTTGATTTGGGTTCTGGTTCTGATTCCTTCTTGCCTACCACTTCACAAGTATTCGAGGACAGTCTTCCGTCACATGATCTAGTGCTCTACAATATGTGTAGGTTGATTCAGGCAATCACGAGCTAAGTATCCCGGTTGATTACAATTGTAAAATATTATTGGTCCTCTACCTCCTCTGCCAAAATTTCCTCTACCTCGACCTTTGCCAAATCCTCCTCGGTTTCCTAGATTAAAGCCTATCTGATTATTATAATTTGGACCACCTCCTTCTGTCACAACATTCTCCTCTTGAATCCTAGACATGCCTGAAGTGTGATCTCTCATTAAATCGAATGCATGACAATCCTTCTCTTTGTGCCCGACTAACTTGCAAATGTTACAAAATAGATTCCTTGGCATGCTATGGTAGATATGTAGAAATGGACACTAAGTTGGATGATGTCCCCATTTATTACATATTTCATAGTATCCTCCTCCTGGTAATGGATTCGATGCTCCAGTCACCAAATACTGCACAAAAGCGGGGCATTCATCCTTATGGTGGCCTTCAGTCCTACACTGGGTACACCGGACTTGTTCCCGCTTCTCCTTCCCTTTTGTAATATATACTAATTGAATGGTCAAGACAACTAACTGTGTCTGGACTTGTGCCATCCCCCCACCATCCCCTATGAGAGGTGCTTCTAGTTTCATTGCAATCTCCAAATCACCCAGGTTGTGATGTAACCTTTTGTTGCACCAACGGGCAACGAATGTGTGGCATTAGTCCTGCAATAAACCATTCATGGTGCTGTTGATCATGAATATGGAATGTCAACCTAGCCATCACATCTTTAAATCTCTGACCATAGTCCCAAACCGATTCATTCTGCACTTGTTTGATTTCCTTCAACTCTGTAATGTACTGTGACTCAGACTTCGACTTCTTGAACTCTTTCAACAATGCTTGTCTAATTTATGCTAAAGTCCTTTCTTGTCCGATAGGTGTGGTACTTTGCAGTTTCATGTACCAGACTAATGCATGGCCTCTAAATGTTGTTGCCAACTACACAATCTTTACAGCCTCATCCTGGACATTCTTTGCAGCACAAATTGTCTCACATACAAATAGATGTTGTTCTGGGTCCTCTGACGAAGCTTCTTGTAACTCAGGAAATCTCAACGTGTTGTCTAACCCTGCCATGTTGTTTTTTTTAGTACCTCCCCCCGATGATGCTGATTGACTTTAACTTGGTGCATTGCTTCCACTACTCTAGCTACTACTACTCTGTCTTCCTCCACTAACTATAATTTCTTTAGACAAATCCTCAAATGTTACTTCTGATCTAGATGGTGTACATGGGGTCGTAGAATCGACACAAGATCCAATATGAATAGGACTTAACGACTCTTCTATTATAACACTGAACTAAGAATCCTCTTCTTCTCCTTCTATGTGTGGTATTTCTATGATCTATACTATTATGTAGGGTTCTCTCCTCTCGTACTCACTCCACGACTCTCCTTTCTCAGCCCTAGTCTTCAACCTCTTGTACCTTCTTCCACTGTGCAATACTTCAAACTAGTATTCTCCTTCTGACAGATCTTCCTCATTTCTCTACATCCTCAGTCCCTCCCTTCCTTCATTTCTTCCTTCATTCTTTCCTACCTTCATACTATCCTCTATTCATTCCCCAGTTCCCCTATGTGCACAAAGCCCCTTAGAAATCAGACCATCACACACTTGTCACACAACAAAATATTTATCCTGGTGCCCAATGCTTTCATAAACCTTCTACACATACCCTTAAATAAATTCCTCTATGCGACACTATATGACTGGGTACACTCCACTGCAAATTCCATAATACAGCCCCCCAATATACTTTTCAACCAGAAATCAACTACACGGGAAGTCTTATTACTTACAGAGTTCAGTTGTCTTACCAACTCATGATTTCAGTTCCTCATTTCTACTATATGGTATCTCCCAGTATTCTCCATTAACCTTTCCAACACTCAATTAAGATAATCGAAAATTCACCAAAGAAAATCTCATGAAATTGTGTGTACAAATACCTTTGCATCCATTGCTTGTCGCTCATTCGAGGGTTTCTATTTTCTTTCCAGAAAAATTCTCGTTCCTTCCTTTCCAGCCATTCAATGATATCCTTCTTAGTCGACCTCCAAAACATTCACTCAATCACATATTCCGAGTCCCAACAACAAAACCATTTGTTGGCTTGCAGTTGTAAGACCCTAGGTTCAGTTTATTCTACCAACAAACCCTATAGACACTGGCCCTTTTGGCATCACCTGCATGCAAGTGAAGTCTCACCTGAGGCGTCTATTGGGGTTGCAGGAACAAAATTTCTACAGGGACGAGGGGATGGGAGGCTATCATCATATTCATTCCTACTTATCTACCCTATGTGCAATATTCTGTGTCTCTTTTCTCTTGATTAATTAGTAAACTTTATTTATGCAGCACCATTGTGACTCATATTGCAACATAAACTATTCACTATAAAATTCATCATTACTGTGCATTAATAATCTAATAAACATATATAGATCTAGTTATGCATAAATAAAACATTCATGATCAATCGCATAAAAATACATTCAAACACAAAATTTAACATGGTTCACCCAATCTTTGGGCTATGTCCACAACGACTGACTTCTTTATTATTCTTCGTGCAATCATCTCAGGCTTGCACACTGTGCTTACAATAGATACATCATGATGTCCTTCCCCATCCTGCCTAGATTCTCTGTAATGAAATCCTCTCGCTGCAAACCCTCCCAAAACCTTTAGACATAGACTCTCTCTCATTCTCAGTCTATTCTCTCAGCCTCAGACTATCATCAACTCAAATTTCAACAACAATAAAAAAAATAACCTATTCTCTTACTCTCAGCGAACCCCATTCTTCTCGACCCATTGCATATTTATACATAGAATTTAGGGCTCAAAACCATACTCGCTTATCCCCAAAACCATATGAAAACTCATGATGACTCATTGTTCGGGCGTGATTTTATTGCCTTTGCGCCTGCATGCTGCTTTTACATTCCCGACTTTTGTTCTTTCTATTTTTGTGTGTCTATCTGATTTTGCATGCCTAACTGTTGTCCTTTCTACTTTTGCATGCACCCTTAAAATTTAGTTCTTTGAACCGCCTACCCAACAATGCCTATAGACTCACTTGGTGTGTACCTACCTAACATCCTCATTTCACTACGCTTATTGGGGCCTCTCTCTTGAAGCAATGCAACAAGATCCAATTTGTTGGCTCGATAAATTTGTGCATCACTAACCTTGACACAATGCAGTGCGAAATCTCTGAGAGCGATGATAAAGAGCACATAGTCAGACCCATAGATGGCCCAAGTGTGGCAACTTGGTAAACTTTGATCTCAAAACAAATTCAGAAATTTCACCTCAAAACTTGAGGTTCCCCAAATCTATTTCCAATGAACTTTCAACATTAAATCTGAATCTGAAATATAAATTACAACAACATATCGAGTCATAAAAATCAAACCAAACCAATTCTGAGATCAGTCTGAGTTGATCCGAGTTGACCCTTGACCAATTTCAAATTTGAGTTTCAGTTTTAAAACATTGGTTAAGGCACTCATCTCAAACACTTCGACATGCATGCCCATTAATAGGGATAATTTGGAGGAAGTCATGTTGTTTAGAGCCATTCGTCAAGGATGCCCTCTGGCCGCAACCATTTATGTTATGGTAGGAGAGTCCCTAAATATCTGAATATGGGTTAGGTTTTTATCAAAGGCATTCCCCTCTTGAAGCAAGACATTAGACAACTAGCTAATGGACATTTTCTTCATGATTCTTTCTTTACTACCATAGAGGACCAAAGCTCAATAGAGAACACAATAGATTTCCTCCATATGTTTTGTGAGGCCTCAAGTTCTGATATCTAATGGGACAAAACACAATGTTATATAGACAAAGGCAGAGGGACATGCCTAAATAGTTGGTGGATATGGATCTAGATCCAACTGGGCAAATTTTTTAAGTTCCTTGGCATCCCCCTTCCCCTAAGGAGCTGTTGTTAGAAAAATAGGACCGTGGAGCAATAAAAAAAAACAAATGCAGAAACAAAACACAAAAGATACACAATACAATAGAGACACAGATTTACGTGGTTCACCCAGTGTGGGCTACGTCCACCAGAGAAATTGCTAGGTCCTTCCTTTATTATTATCCAGCATATGAATGGATACAACCTACAACAAACCCGTTGTAACTTCCTCTTCTTTCTCTCACAATCTCCTATCTCAGAATACAATATTCACCATCAACCATAGCCGCAATACATTTCCCTCATAAAAGAGGGTTGCCTTCTAGGGCAAAAAACCCTAACATAATCTATATCGTTAGATCTGCGACCTTATAATGAACGGTCCAGATTTACAATGAAATTACAATACACATTTACAAGGCAATTTTTCCTTCGGGGGACACTGCCCCCAAACCCCGGCTGGGGGCCCGCTTGCCCCCAGACCCCCCAGCTGGGGGGATAGCCCCCCTGGACCCCGCAGAGGGGGGACCCCTCCTCTGCACTCCCCCACGTGGAAGAGTGTACATACTTCTAGGGTATGAATACTTCATGGGGTATAAACATGACTGAAAGTAAAAGACCTCTGAATCAGGAAGATAATCAGGCTCCACAACCAACAACTGTAAGATGTGGTTATTCAACTTTCCCATAAGAATATAGAAAAAAAATTGACTAAGCCCATGGCCTTGGATTCCAAATCTAAAATATGCCCCAAGGTCCTAATATCCACTCATGTTTACAACTCACCTTCTAAGTTGCCTTTTATCAATGCCTACAAAATGTTGGTAAAATTGCTTCACAACTTTCCCTAAGTAAAAATATATGGAGGCAAAGGATTTAATCATGTAACTTAGAACTTGTATTTCACCTTTAGATATTTAGGATGTATGGGGACAATCAAACTTGCCCACAAGTTCAAGATCTTTGTGCAAAGTGGGTCAATTGGGCCTTGGAAAGCCTATAAAATTCCTTTGAGAAAATTACAAATGCTTTAGAACTCCTTTAGACAAGGACATGTCTTAACTTACAAACTCTTGTTGTTACTTTATCCATGTGAAGGTGAAAGGAAACTTTATTGAGAAAAGAATATCGAAGGCCTAGGAGGCAATCCATCCCTGCCTCAGGTGGAAAGACCAAGCTATCATATCTAGGTTGTCCTTCAAGGACCACTCTCTTTGATGGTCCCTTGTGATTTTACATGATGGGAAGGTTTTGGCTGAGAATGCTTAGTTCTCATCCTTGTAAATAATTACAAAAGGCATCATTCAATAGAGCTTCAATGCCTAGACC
>JZKD02S1847934.1:13477-26300 GCA_000966675.3 Picea glauca
ACATCAATCACACACATGAAATATATAGAGACATATATTTCCTGAGGAAACCCATAAATGGTAAAAACCTCTTCTTCTTGATATGATAAGTAATCTTTACATTTTTTACATTATCATACTTATGAGGTCCAACTCATTATGAGGCTACCACCTCTGTCTTGCAAGATGCAACTTGCTGAGAGCACCAAATATCTGGTTTCTCTAGCACCCACTAGAAGGAAGCACCAACTCCCTGAGTGTTCCAACATCAACTGAATGGAAGAACCAAATTCCAGTCACACATGCACCTATTTTTTACATTATCATACTTATGAGCTCCAACTCATCATGAGGCTACCACCTCTGTCTTGCAAGCTGCAACTTGCTGAGAGCACCAAATCTCTGGTTTCTCTAGCACCCACTAGAAGGAAGCACCAACTCCCTGAGTGTTCCAACACCAACTGAATGGAAGAACCAAATTCCAGTCACACAGGCACCAATCTGTATAACAGAGAACAATAGTTCTCCCTTGCACCACCTTGCCACCTTGGTTTTTCTGGCTGCAACCAGATGGAAACTACAACTCCCTGTGTTTAAGCACCCACTTGAAACTCCAAGGACAACAGTCCTCTTTAGCACCTCCCTACCACCCTGCTTATAAATCTTTGCTTCTCATAAATTTATTACAGTGATACAAGATTTATCAATGGCTTACCAGTCACATCACTATTCTGTTACACTTCTCTGCTCTGCTTGCATCAGTGTCTTCATGCTTGCATCTATTGCGCTTTCTGTTCTTTTTCCTTTTATGATCTGTGCACCATATCCATACCATGCACTATCCCTCTTCTGTGCATTTTAGCTGCTACACACAACCTGCTTTTACTCGCATGAATCACACTCAACAAAAACACAAATATCTTCTCTGTTCTGCGTTTTTATCCTTTTTGTGCACCTTTTGCAAGCTCCATGCGCAATGTCTCTGCATGCTCTTTACAATGACATTGTTCTACCCCACAATTTGTTCATTGTAACTCCTCCTTGCTCTCGCATAGCTCCACATAGATTCCCTTGCCTTTTATATTCCTCATCACTTTCTCACGTCGAGTCTTCTCATGATCATCATGAAAACACTTTATCTTCTCTAGCAGTTCTGTTGCCTGTGAGTTCATCATCAGTGGCCGTTATGCTGAGATTCCTTAGTCTCTTTGGTATTCGAGACTCTTTGTCTCCTCTGGAAGTCACCCTACAACTCCTCAAATTCTTTGTCAGATGCAATCACTTCGTTCTGGAAGTTACTGAGAGAACCTCCGTGCATTCATGTGTTTGGCGCCTTGTCCCATTATGAGAAATATACACAGTGGGTGCTATCTCTTCTGGCTAAGCCCCTTCCTTTCACATGACCATAGATGGTGACCAAACCCTTATTCAAAAGGGCGCTTTGCAATTTCCCGTTTCACGAGTTTTCTTCTAGTCACTCAGACTCTTCCAACTCCCGATCGCGAAATAGAGCCTAGCTACACTAGCTCTTTCCCCTCACGTGACCACCGACAGTGACCACCAGCTACACCAATAGGCGCTTTGCAATTTTGCATTTTGGGACATTGCGAACTTCATTAATTCGCTCACCTATCTTCTCCGAATTCCCGATCCCTGAATCGACAAATTCCCGAGGACCATATACATGATCCTCGATTCCCTTGCAATCAACGACTCAAATCAATTTCGTGACTTCACGTTTCACGAGTTTTCATAAATCCTTCCTCTAGAATTCCCGATCTGCAAAACTCTGAAATGGAGCCTAGCTGCACTAGCTCCTTTACTTATCTCCTGCTGATGTGACCACTAGCTGTGACCAGGGGCCAAGAACAAGGGTGATTCGCAATTTCACGACTTTGAAGGACTTTGTTGTGCTTTATGAATGGTCCATGATCCTCGGTGATCCGACGATCTAGATATTACCTTCAAGACTCGAGACTTCGTTCTTTGTTGTGACAGATCAACGGTCTAGATTTCTCGGTGATCCGATGGCTATCCTACACTCCAAAACTTCAGCCTTCGGGACTTTGGGGGAGTGTTTATGGAAAAACTCCCGAAGCAAAAATCCTGGAGTGATGTAACTCTTGTGTCACTTGATGACGTTTCATGAGCCGAGTGGCTGCCATGTGTCACTCAGATTCGTAATATTCACGTACTTGAAACTTCGAATCATCTTGACACTTATCCCTGTCTGATTATGCCATGTGTCCTTGCTGACGTGGTTTGCCACATTCACCTCCTAGATATGACAGCCCAGATTAGTCCTCGATGCAATGACTTAGATCATATCGTGATTTCACGTTTCACGAGTTGGAAGGTTAGAGCACTTCCTTCCTTTGACTTTCCAGTCAGCAAAATGATGATCTCTCGCCATGTATCGTCTTTGACGATGGATGGTCCCCCTGCTTTCAGAACTTTGAAAGCCCACTACACCTTGCACTTAATGATCGTGCATGTTCTTATGGATCCAACGACGATTGGTCCTCTCGCTTAGATATGACACCTGAGATCTGTTCTCCTTCTCTGCGTGCTCTTTCTGTTTGGACTCTGATGTGATGGCCATCGAGAATTTGGGATGTGTGATCCAACGATCACTGTTTCTGTTCCTCCTGAGCTTACGCATCCTTCTGACTTGGAAGAATTTCTAAGTGTCAAAGGTTGTGTGACCTTTGCTCATCCTGTGAGTACTTCTCTTGTTCCTTGACTGCACTTCTGGAAAGCGCAAGGCACTATCTCTTCTGAGCTTTGATCTCTTCTTTAGCTCGCTCTTCTGTGTCTTCATTGTTATTCTTGTGCCATCGACACTGCGTTGCTGATCTTGCCATCAATGACAAGCACACTTCTGCCTGCAAACATGCTAACAATCTCCCCCCTTGGCATTGATGGAAACCCTGAACGACTGTACTATTTTGCTTAGAGATACAACTCTATCATCCACGCATCCACACTTTTTCTCCCCGTTTGACATCAATGTCAAAGAAAAAACATGCTCCCCCTGAGTTGTTGCAGTACTTTTCCGGAGGCATCATATATTCAACCAACACATACTCCCCCTGACATGATGGACTCTCTTAGATTGATAGTGGGGTCACGCCCAACTTCTGGCGTAGATACTCAAACTGAGCTTGTGCAAGCAGTTTAGTGAAGATATCAACAATCTGATCTTTGGAGGGAATATAATGCACATAAACCATAGAGTTGGTTACCTGTTCCCTCAATAAGTGATACTTGATGGGTATATGCTTGGTCTTGGAGTGAAAGGCATGATTCTTTGACACACTAATTGTACTGGTGTTATCACAATGAATTGGGATTGGTGCAGTGTATTTTACCTCCAAGTCTGCAAGTGTCTGAATCATCCACAATACTTGGGTACAACAAGTGGCAGCTGCAATGTATTCAATTTCTGTAGTTGATAAGGAAATGGAACCTTTCTTCTTGATCAACCATGATACAAGAGAATCTACTAAGAAGAATGCACCTCCACTCGTGCTTTTCCTTTCATCCTCGCAGTTAGCCCAATCAATGTCTGAATAGACCGATAGTTTAAAATTTTGATTCCTAGGATACCGTAGGCCATAGTCCATTGTTCCTTTCAGGTATCTGAATATCCTTTTAACAGATAACAAATGACTCTGTTTAGGTGTTCCCAAGTGTCATTCTTTTCAATTTGGTCCAGTTCCTCATTCATTGATCTTAACCAATTTTCATCTTTACTGGCCTCATTAAAGTTCTTGGGTTCCACCATGGATATGAGTGATATATGTGATTGCTCGCTGTCTTTGATTATCTTTCTCCTGGTTTGTACACCTTTGTCTTTCTCACCAATTATCTGACTTGTAGGATGATTTTTTTGAGTAATTCTAGAGGAATGATTTGGTGTTGTCTGCTGATTTGAATCTGCCTGAGTATTTGCATCTTCATCTGACTCAGAGCCTTCTTGTTCTAATTCTTGGACTTGTTCAGCTTCAACTTCACTTATATCCTCTGTTGTTGATTTAGTATTGTTCACCTCTCTTACTGAGACTCCTTCATCAAATTTTATGTCAATACAATCAACCAATTTATGCAGCCTCTTATTATAGCATTTGTGTCCTTTGTTGTTTGTAGAATACCCTAAGAAGATGCCTTCATCAGACCTGTCATCATACTTGCCAAGGTTCTCATTATTATTCTTTATGTAGCACTTACTCCCAAGGACTTTGAAGTGTTTGATTGAAGCAGGTCTTCCATACCACAGTTCATAAGGTGTCTTGTCACTGTGTGGTCTGAGGTGGGTTTTGTTAAGAACATGGACTGCTGTGTGTATTGCTTCTACCCAATAGGTTTGACCAATGTTCTTCTCATTCATCATTGACCTGGCCATTTGCTACACGATTCTGTTTTGCCTCTCAACTACTCCATTTTGTTGTGGAGTTCCTAGGATTGTGTATTCTCTCTTGATCCCATTTTTATCACATAATTCCTTAAAATCACTTGACATAAATTCTCCACCTCTGTCTGATCTTACTTCCTTTAACCTCTTACCTGTTTGATTCTCAGTTAAAGCCTCAAATATTTTAAATTTCTCAAATGCTCCAGCCTTTTCTTTGAGAAAAGAAACCCAAGTAAGTCTGGAGTAATCGACAATGATCAACATAAAGTAGTTTTTCTTCCCTGTGCCTTCCTGCCTTGATGGTCCACATAAATCCATATGAATTAATTGGAGTGGTTTCTCTGTTGAAGTAGATCTCTTGGATTTAAACTGAGTCCTGGTTAGGTTTCCTACTTAGCAGGGTTTACACACAAAGTCTTCTAATTTTGATATTCTTGGAGGATCTTTTACTGCCTCAAGATTTTTGAGCTTGATTAAGTGGTCAAAGTTTAGATGTCCAAGTCTCCTATGCTATAACCAACTTTCATCATGTTTGCTTAGATGTCACTCTTCTCTAACTTCTTTCAACACATATACATTATTATCTATCCTTATGCCTTTATCCATCACTTGTTCTCAGTTTACAATCTTTATCTTGCAATCCTTGGAAGTGAACACCACCTCACATCCTCTATCACACATTTGACTTACATTGAGAAAATTATGTTTCATCCCATCTACAAGCAGAACATCCTGGGATTTTCCTTTTCCATTACTTAAACTCACCATCCCTTTACCCTTGATTTTGCCTGGAGCATCATTTCCAAAGGTTACGTTTCCTGATTTGCTTTCACTTAGAGATAGAAACTTACCTTTGTCTCTCGTCATATGTTTGGAGCAACCAATGCCAATATACCATAGGTTATTTTGTCTTTGAGCAGACAATACTAGTCCACTTATCATTTCTTTCTTCTTCCAAACATTGACATTTTCAGCAGAAGGATACAAATCTGGTTCATAGTTCCTTAAGCGACAGTCTGCAGCTTTATGTCCATAATTATGGTAGGTGTAACATTCTGGTTCCTTGAATAAAGGGTCATAACAATTGTTATTCTTAACCTGTGTCTTTTTCCCAGCCATCACATGATTTGCAGTATGTGGTTGTTTGTTAATTGGTTGTCTCATTCTTTGTTGCGACATATATCTATTCCTTGAGTGTCTTGATTTCACATATCTAAACTTTAAGGAGCACTTTACAACTTTGTGACCAAAGTTAGAACAGTAAAAACAATATCCATAGAAAAATCCTTTGTACCTGGAAAATGGTTGTCTTCTTTGAGCAGGTCGATTTCTTCCATGCTGATGATTTATTTGAGTAGAGGGTATATTATTTCTTTGTTCTACAGTTTCAGTTCTGGTATTTCTTCCTTTGCTCTTTCTTGGTGGATGATTATCTTCCTTTGTTTCTCCATATTTATTGTTGTCAATGAATGTAGATTTGACAAACTTAATGGATTCTTTGTTGCTTGGCTGACCATTATTTGATCCTTCTTCATAACCCAAACCAATTTTCAAATATGGATTCCTTTGTTGATTCAGAATGGTGGCTAATCCTTCTGAGGCTTTAATGCTTGAAAGATTTTGAAGATATAATGCTTTAAACTTCTCCATTTCTTTTCTGATTTTTACTACCTCTTCTTCCAAGGCTTCACAACTTGCCTTCTTTTCTGATAACTGCTGTTTCAGAATGTCTTCTATTTTCTTTGCCTATTCTAATTCTACTTTCAACAGGGCAAAGTCTTCATCAGGTTATTTATTGTTTTTCTCGAACTGTATCAACAATTGTTTTTGCTTCTTCTTCTTGATTTCGAGTCTAGAAATTTCTTCTAGAGAACTGAATAGTTCTCCTTCCAAGTCAACCACAACTTCTTCATCATCAACATCGCTTCTTGTGATTTTATTATCATAATCCTCTTTGGCCATTAGCATAAAGTCACTAATCTTATCTTCACAAGAAGAGTCACTATCTGTGTCTCCTGAAGAGTCATCATTGTTTACACATAAGCTTTTCTTTTTACCAAATCTCTTGAATTTGTACTTCTCTTCACCTTCAGAGTTTGGTCCTTATTCTTGTGTTTACACTTAGATGCAAAGTGACCTATCCTTCCACAGTTAAAACAATTGAAGGGAAGCTTGCCTTGGTACTTTCCTGATCCTTTCTTTAGTCTTCTCACAAATTTTTCTTCAATTTCATCAGGCTCAGAATCCTCATTCTTATCTTGTTTAAATGATGCTTCTCCAGAGGTGGGTTTATCTTTAACTATCCTCATTTCATATGCAGTCAATGTTCCTAGAAGTTGATGAAAATCCAAGGCTTTTAGATCATTACGTTATTCTATAGCAGAGACCTTTGGGTTGAACCTATCTGGCCGAGATCTCAAAATCTTCTGAACTAAAGAGTGTTCCTCAATTTTTTCACCAAGTGCTTTCATTGCATTTACTAGTTCTTCAACTCTCAGAAAGTACTTTCCAATAGTTTCATCCTCCTTCATATTTAGTTGCTCAAACTGTACTCTGTAGGTTTGAATCTTGGCGTCCTTTACCTTCTCATTACCTTCATAACTACTAATGAGTTTGTCCCACATTTCTTTGGCAGTTTCTGAGTGCATAAATTTTACAAATTCTACTTCTGCGAGCCCACTCAGAATAACATTCATAGCCTTAGCATTGAAGTTGAATTATAGTTTGTCATCCTTATTAGCTAGTACAATTGGCTTTACATAACCAGTCTCTACCATGTCCCAGACATGTGCACTTAGGGCCATTATGCAGGTTCTCATCCTAACTTTCCAGAAGGCAAATTTTGTTCCATTGAATAGGGGGGCCTTATTGGTTGAAGTTCCTTCATGGCTTGACATGTTTAAGCTTCCTGATCTACCTTTAGATAAAAGGAACTTGAATCTGATACCAATTGTTGGACAACTAAGGGGGGGGGGTGAATTAGTTGTCCCTGTGCTTAAACAAATTTTCCTATTTTAAACTTTTTACTAAACACATAATGACAATCGCCACGATGCTGGGAAATAAGCAATATAATGTTAAACATCAATCACACACATGAAATACACAGAGACAGATATTTCCTGAGGAAACCCATAAAGGGTAAAAACCTCTTCTTCTTGATATGATAAGTAATCTTTACATTTTGTACATTATCATACTTATGAGCTCCAACTCATTGTGAGGCTACCACCTTTGTCTTGCAAGCTGCAACTTGCTGAGAGAACCAACTCTCTATTTTCTCTAGCACCCACTAGAAGGAAGCACCAACTCCCTGAGTGTTCCAGCATCAACTGGATGGAAGAACCAAATTCCAGTCACATAGACACCAACCTATATAACATAGAACAATAGTTCTCCCTTGCACCACCTTTCCACCTTGGTTTTTCTGGCTGCAACCAGATGGAAACTACAACTCCCTGTGTTCAACCACCCACTTGAAACTCCGAGGACAACAATCCTCCTTATCACCTCCCTACCACCCTGCTTATAAATCTTTGCTTCTCATAAAGTTATTACAGTGATACAAGATTTATCAATGGCTTACCAGTCACATCATTGTTCTGTTACACTTCTCTGCTCTGCCTGCATCAGTGTCTTCATGCTTGCATCTATTGTGCTTTCTGTTCTTTTTCCTTTTATGATATGTGCGCCATATCCATACCATGCACTATCCCTCTTCTGTGCATTTCAACTACTACACACAACCTGCTTTTACTCGCATGAATCACACTCAACAATAACACAAATCTCTTCTCTGTTCTGCATTTTTATCCTTTTTGTGCACCTTCTGCATGCCCCATGCACAATGTCTCTGCATGCTCTTTACAGTGACACTGTTCTACCCCATAGTTTTTTCATTGTAACTCCTCCTTGCTCTCGCATAGCTCCACACATATTCCCTTGCCTTTTCTATTCCTCATCAATTTCTCATGTCGAGTCTTCTCATGATCATCATGTAAACACTTTATCTTCTCTGGCAGTTCTGTTTCCTGTGAGTTCATCATCAGTGGCCATTATGATGATATTCCTTAGCCTCTTTGGAAGTCGATACTCTTTGTCTCCTCTGGCAGTCACCCTACAACTCCTCGAATTCTCTGTCAGATGCAATCACTTCTTTCTGGCAGTTACTGAGAGAACCTCTACGCGTTTATGTGTTTGGCACCTTTTCCCTTTCTAAGAAATATACATAGTGGGCGCTAGCTCTTCTGGCTAATCCCCTTCCTTTCACATGACCATCAACGGTGACCAAGTGCTTATTCAAAAGGGTGCTTTGCAATTTCACGTTTTGCGAGTTTTTTGTGAATCACTATGACCCTTCCAACTCTTGATCACGAAATAGAGCCTAGGTATGCTATCTCTTTCCCCTCACGTGACCATCGGTGGTGACCACCAGCTACGCGAACAGGCGCTTCACAATTTCTCACTTCGGGACATTGCGAACTTCGTGAATTCTCTCACCTATCTTCTCTGAAACTCGATCCCCGAATCGACGAATTCCTCAGGACCAGATCTACGGTCCTTGATTCCCTTGCAATCAATGACTCAGATCAATTTCGTGACTTCATGTTTCATGAGTTTTCGCAACTCCTTCCTCTGTAATTCCCGATATGCGAAACTCCGAAATGGAACCTAGCTGCACTAGGTCCTTTACTTCTCTCCCACTGATGTGACCACTAACTGTGACCAGGGGCCAAGCACGAGGGTGCTTCGCGATTTTGCAACTTTGCATGCCTGATCAACGGTCCATGATCCACGGTGATCTAACGATCTAGATGTTACCTTCGGGACTCGAGACTTCATTATTTGTTGTGACAGATCAACGATCTAGATTTCTCGGTGATCCGGTGACTATCCTCCGCTCTAGGACTTAAACCTTCGGGACTTTGGGGGAGTGTTGATGATAAAAATCCCGAAGAAAAATTCCTGGAGTGATGTAACTCTTGCGTCACTCGATGACGTGTCATGACCCAAGTGGCTGCCACATGTCACTCAGATTCGTAATATTCACATACTTGAAACGTCGAATCATCTTGACACTTGTCCCTGTCTGATTGTGCCACGTGTCCTTGCTGACGTGGTCTGCCACATTCACCTCCTGGATCTGACGGACCATATTAGTCCTTGATCCAATGACTCAGATCATATCTCGATTTCATGTTTCGCGAGTTGGAAGGTTGGAGCACTTCCTTCCTTTGAATTTCCAGTTGGCAAAATGCTGATCTCTCGCCATGTATCCTCTTTGACGATTGATGGCCCCCCTGCTTTCAGGACTTTGAAAGTCCACTTCACCTTGCACTTAATAGTCATGCACGTTCTTCTGGATCTAATGGTGGTCGGTCCTCACGCTCAGATCTGACGCCCGAGATCCATTCTCCTTCTCTGCGTGCTCTTCCTGTCTGGTCTCTGATCTGACGACCATCGAGAATTAGGGATGGGTGATCTAATGATCACTATTTCTCTTCCTCCTGAGCTTACGCATCCTTATGAATTGGAAGAATTTATAAGTGTCAAAGGTTGTGCGACCTTTGCTCGTCCTGCAAGTCCTTCTCTTGGTCCTCGACTGCACTTTTGGAAAGCGCAAGGCGCTATCTCTTCTGAGCTTTGATATCTTCTCTAGATTTATCTTTTATGTCTTCACTATTGTTCTTGTGCCATCGACACTGTGTTTCTGATCTTTCCATCAATGACAAGGACACCTCTGCCTGCAAACATGCCAACATAGACTCCATATTAGATGACTCGAGCTAGTTGGAAAGTGAAGTTTTAGCTAGAAAATCAAAATAGGTTGATTTTTTACTACATTAAGTATCTTATTCTTGGAAATCTTGTTATCAAGTTATGCCTTCGAGTCGTACTTGCATGGTGGAAATACTAGAAATGGAATAAAATGAATACCTTTAAGAAGTATAAGCATGTTGATGGCTGCAAGTGGCTTTGTCATAAGCCCATTTTAGATGGTCAGTTGAACAAGAAATGTAGGCTAAAATCCAAGTTTTATACATGGATTTTATGGATTTGCAACATGGGGAAATATTTAGCTCAGCCTAGAAAGGTATCTTTGCATGGTCTTTCATTCTTGAAGGCCTAGCCCTTGGTAACAAATTGACGCACTTTGGCATTCCTTGACCCAAATGTCTTCTATATGGTAAACCCGAAAGCCTCAAGAATATCTTTTGGTTCTATTCTTATACCAAATCTACCTAGAATACGGTTGAAAAGTTTTTAGGCTTTCCCACCACTAATCCTTGGAAAGTCACCCTAGAGGAGATATACTTCCCGTGACTATAGAATTTCATGCAACTTGGAAGCAATTTAATTGAATTTATTTTCCTCATCTAGAAAAAAATGAATGTTGTTGTGTTCAATAAAGCACACTCTATTAATAATTTCTCTCTTTATAATAATGTTCTCTAATATGTGCCAATATTTGCATGCATATAATTGTTTGAGTTCAAAACGTTGAGATGGATGTGGTGCCCTTGTGGTAGATCCTAGAGTATTGGGGGTGTCCATGCACTATGAGTAGGTAACCACTCACCGATTCTCCAACCCCTTTGACCTTATCTAGACAGTCATAAAATCATAGAAGATAGGCCCCACCACGGTGGGTTTCATCCAGTTTTGGAATAGCTAATGGTGGTTGCTTAGCAACCCAATTTTTTTCTTAAAATTCCCAAATTTACAATCTTTATTTATATTAATAATTAAAGGAAGCAAATCAACTCTTATCACTACTCAACTAAAAGTACACATGAAGGAATAGGAGACATGCAAATTTTAAAATAATTAAAATAGACAAATAAAGGCAAGTGGCATTTCACTCTAGCATTCTACTACTTGTCCAATAATATACATGTAGAGGCACACATGGATTCATGAAGACACATGTGATGAACCAAATGCTTAATTTATTAGAATAAACCAAAAGTACACACCATGTACATAATGTGAGAATGGAACACAACTCTAAGATATATAATTTACACATTAACTCCTTAAAGAATAGGGGAACCCCCTCCAAATAATCAAATACATTCATACATCACAATTCACATACTCCAATAATGAATACATGATATCTTATATATAGCTGTTCACACTTGCACATGAGGCCCCTTTACTACTAGGCCGACCCTATTACATATATATTTATACATTACATGTACATTTAGGGCCATATATTCCCCCCCCTTTGGGTCATATCATATACATTTAGCCATATTATGCCCCCCTTGAGTCATAAAATAATACCCTCCAAAAGATTTGCAATTAAAGGCTTCACATGTGATGAAACCAAGTAATATGATTTTCTTATGTTCCCGCTTTCGTCATTCCATTGTTGATGATCTATCCATCCAAAATCAATTCTTTTCGGTCTTAATCCCTGGTGTCGATTTGTTGCATAATTTTCTTTCTGTTGATTCCATGTATTGTTGTTGAAGTTTTTCCAATTCATAGTGGTTGTTGGTCTTTGATAATAGCTTGTTGAATAGTAGTTTGGTGATGCCTTGTTCCATGAATATTGACAAGTATTCCATATTCTTCCTTGATAATGTTGATATCGACCTTCTTGTCTTCCTTGAAATGTTTCCTGGTAATGAGCATGTCGATATGGTTCCACTTTTGACAGTTTTTCTTCTTCCTGCATGTGCATTTCCTCTATATTATTTTCAGAGACAATGGAATCCTCTACATTCCTTGCTTTCTCTTTGATTGTTCTAGCCTTGGAGATAATACCATCATATTTGGCATGTGCATCCTCTATATGGAGTTCAAATTCTTCAATTATCTTCTAGCGACCTTCTTGAATCTTGTCTTCTTTCTCCTTTTGAAGCTGCAATGTCACCCACTTTATCAATTTCTGACATCCTTCTTCAATTCTGGATTGCATTTCTGATTTTACCTCATCAATATTTAGGGATTCCTCAACCTTCTTGCAAATTTTCTCTTCAAGTCTTTTCATAGATTCTTCATCCAAGATCCTTCTTTCTTCTTGATTTTGACAATTCTTATTTTAATCTCTTAACCTCATCCAATAGTTTTTTTATTGTGGTTTCATAATATACATATATCTTCATCTTTTTTTTTTCGAATCTTCTGTTGACTCATCTTTTTCCCACTTGCCTTTGCTAGTCTTTTCTTGCTTTAATTTTTAACCTCCTTAATGAGTGATTCATTAAGGGATCATATCTTATATACCTCCTCGTCCTTCTTCTCAATATCTTCCATTGCTTCTTTTAATTTATCTTGAATTCTATACTTTTCCTCCATTTTTGTATCCTTGATCCATTTATTTGAGAATTGTTCTTCAAATGTTTCCCATGTGCAGTGCCATCTAGTATCTTGATCAATACTCATCCACCACTTCCAAGCTTCATCGATTTTTTT
>JZKD02S1847934.1:70769-86860 GCA_000966675.3 Picea glauca
ATGTCTGCGTCTTTCTCTTATGTGACCCACGAGTGACCTCATAAAGCTAGTAAAATCACTTCTTTCTCTTGTAGACTTTTCGCTTCACTTCCTCATATTCATTAAGAGATCACTTGATAGATATATATTCAATGAACTTGTGTATGTGAAAATGGGAGGCTCCATGATGTGTATTTATACTTTTCAAGCAACTCCTTTACTAACTTTAGGGCCGACCTGTAAATTTTAGTTGCAACAACTTTTCCCTTTTTAATTAATTTTGGGCTGACTTGTAAATTCTTTTTGCAACCGTTTAGGGGTTTCTTAACCATTACTTCAAGGCTTCAACTTCAAAATCTCATAACTCCTCAACCGTGTGGAACCATGTGGCATACCACCTACTGTTGGAAACATAATGATGAGGAATATCCATCTATGAGGGTTTTATTTGTACTTGTAATGTTCTTCAAAATATTTTTCCTTATTCAACTTTGGGCTCCATGACTACACTTCTGGGCTTCTTGTAGAATTCTTCAAAGCGTCTTCCCGAGAGGGCCATTCTCAAAGATACACCATAAGGGGACCACTTTGGAGACTTTTTCAAATATACCCATTACTTACAAAGGCTTATTGTTGGAGTTACTTCACACACACCTATGATTTCTTTTTCCTAAGGTTTTTCCTTGTTTATTAGTCATAATTAGTCATTATCCAGTCTCTTATATTTTAGGAGAGAATATTCCACATGGAGAATATTCTCTTTCAGTTGACACTTCGATTTGACTATTTGAGTTGAGTTTAGATGTTGCATTGGGATCATCACCATGCAACATTGGGATCATCACCATGATAATTCTACCTTTCCCTGGGATCATCACCAAACTGGCACATTAGCCTTGATTCCCTAAGTTAGCTCCTCACTACTTTCTGTCTTGTCAGTTAACTGAAGACTAGTTGACTAGTTAACTCAACTAGATGGCAGTTCACTCCCGTAATTGCCTGAGAGACTAGAATAGGTTGCAGTTCACTCCCGTAACTGCTGGTGTGTGTCCAGATCACTCTAGACCACCACTATGGTGCATTGGTAATCCTCAAGTCGAAATCATTGATTTATACAAAGTATATCATGTGTAAACTATTTATTTTTCACAACGGTTAATGAGAATTCTTTCATTCTTTCTCTCCTTCTTCTTCTTTCTCCAATTCTCTCTGCAAATGTGTGTATCATTGTTTAGCTAGATATATTATTTGTAGGTTCAACACATTTACATGGTATCAGAGCCGACAGACTGCTAAGAAAAATCTACACCAATTTTTTTTGCAGGTACAAAAGATTGAAGACAACGGAAAGATGGAATTCCAAAAAGAATTCATTCTTACACCTTACAAATATTTTTCATGGAAGGAGAAAATATCCATACATATTCGATCCATAGGGTTGTACAGGTTAATGATGAATATAGATACAGAGCCGACATCAGCCATAGAAAAATTGAAGTACTCAAATCGCATGGATGGGGCACTCAAAACAATTTGTAGTCTTATTTCTCCCGATATCCTTTTTCATATATCTTCATGTAAGACTCCCAATGAAGGCTGGACCACCTTGGAAGGGATATTTGGAAAACATGATGAGATGAGGGGGCACATGATGGAGGTGGAGCTACTCACATTAGATCCAAAAAGATTCGAGAATATCTAAGATTTCTTTATGAAATTCAAGGATTTACTGTTGCAACTCAAAGCTTGTGGGGTTTATAAATCAAAGGAGGAGAAACAAATGGTTCTCACCATTCTCTCCAAGCTTGGTCCTGAATTCTCTGTATTCGTATCTACATTCCATACTGTCAGATTTGCCTTTGGAGCCACCTGGAAGATGCCTTCTCTTGAGGACTTTATCGAATCCCCGACACAAGAGAAAACCAAGCTCATCAACATGGGTGCAATCAAAGGCCCAAAGGTGCATGCACTCACTGTGCAAGATGGTAGCCAAAAATATCAGAAATATAAAGATAAATATAAATGGAAAGCTCATGCACATCCGAAGAAGGAAGGGTACACAAAACCCTTCACCGATGCCTCTAGATCCAAAGGAGAAAAGGGAAGAAAAGGGGAGAAATGCACATACTGTCACAAAGGATTTTATTCGGAATCCGCATGCATGCAAAAAAAAATAGATCTGATGTCTCAAATACTTCAACAAAACAACCTTGGAGATCACATCCCCGAGGGTGCAAAGAAGAAGAATCCAAAAGATCCGAATTCCAAGAAAGGAAATTCTAGCCATGCCTTGATTGCAATCAACTCCTCTTCCGATGCTTGGATCATTGATTCAGGAGCATCACATCACATGGCTGGATCAGAAGCAGTCTATTCTTCTTTGGATGCATGCAAAGTTCTTCCTATTCTGATGGGGACAACTCTTCTGTCAAAGTCACTGGCAAAGGAAGGATTGAACTCACCAACGAAAGCTTCGAGAATGTGCTGCATGTTCCCAAGCTGTCTGTCAACCTTCTCTATGTGTATTAGATGATGAATTCTGGCACCATAAATAAATTCGTATTCACACCAAATTCCGTGGACATCTACGACATGTAAACCAACTCCAGGGTTGCTACTAGTGAGGTAAATCATTAGTCTAGATTGTATACATTTTCCGAATTCATTGAACCTGATTCTGCTTTACTACTTACTCATGCTGATGAAAGTAGTAGGATATGGCACGAAAGATTTGGACATTTGAATTTCAGATACATGAAATAGCTTAGCAAGAAAAGATTAGTTTATGGTCTACTAGAAATCTAGTTCTCCAAGGGAGTATGTGAGGGATGTGTTCTCGGAAAACACCCTCAAGAGAAATTTGACAAGGGAAAGTCTCAGCGAGCTTCTGCACCTTTAGATCTGATCCATAGTGACCTCATGGGTCCTTTTCCGCATCCATTGATAAGAAAAGCGAGGTTTTTTCTCATTTTTGTTGACGATTTCTCACATTTCACATGGATCTACTTTCTCAGGTAAAAATCTGAGGTCTTTCAACACCTCAAAGATTTCAAAGCTTTGGTTGAGACACAATCCAGAAAGAAGATCAAAGTCCTTCAAACTGATAACGGGGGAGAGTATGTGAATCATGAGATCCACAATCTTTTCCATGAGGTAGTGATTCAGCTGTAGCACACGGTTCCCTATACTCCGCAAAAAAATAGAGTTGCTGAGAAGAAAAATCGATCTCTAAAGGAAATGGCATCTTGCATGTTGCATGCAAAGTCACTACCACAGATACTATGGGCCAAAGCATTTAAATATGAAACATACATCCAAAATAGATCTCCCCATAGATCTGTCAAGGATAAGACCCCCAACGAGGCTTAGAGTGGCCTCAAACCGGAAGTGACCCACTTTCGCATTTTTGGTTCACGTGCATGGGCCCAGATTCCACAGAGCACCGTGTGAATTTTTGTTGGATACCTCGATGGTGTGAAGGGATATCGACTTATTGATCTTTCCTCGGACCGGATCATCATTGAGTGTAGTGTCCAATTCGAGGAAAGTGTCTCGCATGCACCTCAACAACCACATGCATACACCTTCATTCTTCCAACTGTCCAAGATGATGAGCATGCACATGCTGAATCTTCTCCAGATGAGAGTTCTGATTCAGATTCAAATTCAGTACAGTCAGATGCAGAGTCATAGCACCCAGATGCAGTTGCAGAGCCATATCAGAGGCCCAAGTGGGCACAAACTACTCTTCAGGATGCTGGGGATCTCGTGGGTGATCTAGCCAATACTAGGAGGACTGGATCTAACTTTGAGGAGCCTCCTATTGCACTCACTACCACTGAGCCATTACCTTCCAAACATCTTTTCTTGGTTCAGTCTTCAGATCCACAGTCTTATGGCGAGGGTGCTGGAAATCCCTTTTGGGAATCCGCCATGCTGGAGGAGTACAACTCCCTCCTCGAGAATGAGACTTGGGATCTGGTTCTGCTTCCTTCTGGGAGGAAAAGTGTCAGATGTAGATGGGTCTACAGGGCCAAGAGCGCAATGGATGGACAGATCAACAGATACAAAGCCAGGCTTGTTTCCAAAGGATTTCAACATGGTATTGACTATGATGAGACATTTGCTCCAGTAGCAAAGATGGATTCCATTCGATTGGCCCTTGCCATTGCGGTAGCAAAGGGATGGGAAGTCGATCAGATGGACATGAAGAATGCATTTCTTCAAAGTGATCTCTCTGAGGAGATCTACATGGAGAAACCCCAGGGATTTATGCAGGACTCATCTTTGGTCTGTCGAATGAAGAAGTCACTTTATGGCCTCAAGTAGGCTCTGAGGGCATGGTATGCCAAGATGGAATCCTACCTGTTGTCACCGAACTTTGTACGTTGTAAATCAGACCCGAATGTTTACATGCTCAGGACCACTGATCCACTTCTACTTTTCGTTCTATATGTCGATGATTTGCTGATCACCGGGTGCTTGACTTCAGCGATTGTTGCAGTCAAGAGGATTCTACTGGAACGGTTTTTGATGACGGACATGGGTTTTCTACACTTATTCCATGGACTCGAGATAAGTCAGGATGCATCAAGCATCAAACTGTCTCAAGCCAAGTATGCACGATATCTCCTTGAGAGATTTCACATGACAGACTGCAAGTCTGCTCTGACTCCTTTCTTATCAGGAGTCAAACTTGAGGATGGCAGGGAGACTCCACTGGTTAACAACACACTGTACAGACAGCTAGTGGGGAGCTTGTTGTATCTCACACACTCTAGACTAGACCTCTCATATGCAGTTGGCGTAGTTTCCAGGTTCATGCAGGAGCCACATGAGCTACATTGGAAATATGCAAAGTGTATCCTTGGATACGTACAAGTCACCATTGCCTTTGGGATTCATTATGCAATAGACTCTACATTAGATCTCATCGGGTTTACTGATTCCGACTGGGCTGGCGATAACATTCATCGCAAGTCCACATCTGGTTACTCACTCATTCTCGGTTCCATGCCTATCTGTTGGTTGAGCAAGAAGCAAGCTGTCATTTCTCTATCTTCAGCCGAGGTAGAGAATAGAGGGGTAGTTAACATAACCATTCAAGCTATGTGGCTACAACATTTTCTCACTGAGTTGGGAATTCAGTTTCATCGACCGATTGTCATCTGGTGTGACAACCAGAGCACTCTGAAGTTCTGTAGAGATCCATTTCAGAGGCAGCGGATGAAGCACATTGAAATCCACATGCACTACATCTGAGAATTAGTACATGAGGGGATGATCGACTTACAGTTTCGTCCTTCAGCATAACAAACAACAGACATATTCACCAAGACCTTCACTAAGCAGAAATTCCATTCTCTGCGAAGTCATCTTGGAGTGAAGGAAATAGTTGCTTAGGAACTGTAGCTCTTCTTTTTACATACATTGTACCTTGAGGGGGGGTTTTTACCATGAGGTTTTCCCTCTTTCCTCACTTTATTTTCAGTGTATCTTTTGTACTTGGGTACCTAACATGGACTCACTGCCAGGACCCAATATTTATTTTCACCATAGTGATGTTCATGGGGGGTGTTGGAGTTACTTCACACACACCTAGGATTTATTTTTCCTAAGGTTTTTCCTTGTTTATTATTCATAATTAGTCATTATCCAGTCTCTTATATTTTAGGAGAGAATATTCCACCTGGAGAATATTCTCTTTCAGTGGACACTTCGGTTTGACTAGTTGAGTTGAGTTTAGATGTTGCATTGGGATCATCACCATGCAACATTGGGATCATCACCATGATAATTAGACCTTGCCTTGGGATCATCACCAAACTGGCACATTAGCCTTGATTCCCTGATTTAACTCCTCACTACTCTCTGTTCAGTCAGTTAATTGAAGACTAGTTGACTAGTTAACTCAACTAGATGGCAGTTCACTCCCGTAACTGCCTGAGAGACTAGAATAGGTGGCAATTCACTCACGTAACTGCTGGTGTGTGTCCAGATCACTCTATACCACCACTATGGTGCGTTGGTTATCCTCAAGTCGAAATAATTGAGTTATACATAGTATATCATGTGTAAACTATTCATTTTTCACAATGGTTAATGAGAATTCTTTCATTCTTTCTCTCCTTCTTCTTCTTTCTCCAATTCTCTCTGCAAATGTGTGTATTATTGTTTAGCTAGATCTATTCTGTGTAGGTTAAACACATTTACACTTATAGGATTATTCTAAAGTTGACATTAATGACAATCAATTTTCCAAAATGTCACACATAAGAAATACATGTTTTGCTTTTAAACTCTAATTTACGACCTTGTGTAAAATGCATGTCAGGCTTCACAAAAATGCACGCCTAGGTATTAAAATACCTCCAATTTGAGTGATTCAATTTGTTGAGGGTGTATTAGATAATTTGAACCTGTGTGCATATTTTTATTTTCATTTTCAAACATAAATGTGTCTTCTCTGTAAAAGAGGAAAAATATGCCTTGTTAATTGAAAGACCAAAACAATAGAAAGTGACCTAATGGAAATTCATGCCCACACTTCTATATAGCTATAAATTTAGTTATAAGAGACTTGGGGTGAATATAATAACATTATAGGTATACCTATATCACCCTAAGTGCAGTTTCAAATGAAAAAAGACTTCTACCTTGAACAAAGATTGAAGTCTTTTATAAAATGGAGGGTAAAATCATCTTTCTGCAAAGTGCATGCCCATGACTCATATGACCTCTAAATTGAGTGATTCAAATTATGGAGTTTGTATTTTATCATTTTACATATTTTAATACATTTAGTTATTCATTTTCAAACCAAAAAGTCTCTTATGTGCATAGAGGCTAAAAACTGCCTTGTAAATACAAAAGAATGCATAAAGGAAAAAAATGCATAACATATCATGAAAACAAGGAAGGATGAAAAATGCACACCCTTCAAAGAAAAATCCATGCATGTAATTGATAATTTACATGTTACAAGCTACAATATTGTGGATATGTTGTAAACCCTAAAGATTGTATACTAGGGTGATATCTCAACTTTTTTCCCTTTGCCTACTTTCAACATTATTGGATTTTGACCCAGTGCGAAAGGTTGGAGGATGCATGCCAACCATTTAACAAAACGTTTACAAATGTTGGAAGGACGTTCCTCAACATTTTAATGAAATGGAAACCATACAATTGTTTTTCTTTCCTTTAATTCCTCTCATATGGGGTCATAGCTCCTCTTCCTCTGTATTATGTGTTTTATTTTTTTTGGCCTATATAAATGCACTTACATGTGTGAAATTGGTATAATATGTTCATATATTGTACTTATATTGCTTCATTGGATTTTGTTGTAACAATTAATTACAATGCCATATAACATTACTCCAGAGGAAAATGATAGGACACTTCAAAGGTTATTTGTGGCATTGGAAGGAAAGGGTGACATGAATGTTATTTTCCTTGCAATAAATGCAAGGGCTTCAATAGAAGAAGACTTTTAATAACAACAACTGAAAGGCATTGCAGATAGTTTGGACACGTTGAAGGGGCGTATGAATATCTTCCCTCGGTAAGTTAGTAGTCATTATATGTTTTTGTATTGATTGTATTAGTATATCTTTCTATGATTTCAATATTCGTTACATATACTAATATAATTTGATTGATTTTAATTATATAAAGAAATGGCATCTTAAGTGCGATCTTGGGAATGTGCCAAATAGTAGTAGAAATCATGTTGTACATAATGAGGAAGATGGAGTGAATATTGGAGATCAAGTTAGTCCTATGGAAGAAGATAACATTGATAATGGTACAATTGAGAACGATGGTATAAATAGATTGATCCAAGACAGATTTTGTCCAATGGATGGAAATTTTGATGATATTCATGATGTACCTATGATTGAGAAGTCACAACAACCCCTTTATGAAGGCTCAAGGACAAATATTCTATCTTCTATAATGTTGTTTGTGAACTTGAAGGTATTGAATGGTTTTCCAAACACTTGTCTCACCCAGATCCTAAGGTATGTAATAAAATTCATCACATATACATAAAAGGTCTATTTTTATTTTGTTTATCTATTCTTAGTGTTATTAATTAATGTGTAAATTAAGGATGCAATATTTAATATTAATATTATTTACATTAACTAGTTATATTTTGCGGTGTAGATTGTTAGGTGAATTTCTCCTACCATCATCAAACACTTTACCTTGCACATACCGAGAATTATCTGCCATTATGAAAGATATTGGAATGGAGTACAAAGTTATTGATGCATGTCCTAATGATCATGTTATATATTATGGAAAATATGCATCGGAAATGAAATTCCCGCAATGTCAAATCAATAGATTTCGAACCGATCAAGTAACGCAACACGTGCCTTGCAAAGTTCTTCGTCATATCCCCATAAATCCATTTTTGCAGTGACTGATCATGTGCCAAAGCATAACACAATTTATTGATTACCATGCATGGAACAAAAGTAAATATGGTGTTCTTCGAATTCTCGCAGATGGTTCTAAATTTAGGAAAATCAAAGAAATATGGCCATTTTTCAAAGAAGAACCTCGTAATGTTAGGATTTCATTGGCAACTGACGGTGTCAATCCATTTGGTGAGCTTAGGTCTATTTACTCAGCGTGGCCTATTTTTGTTATAAACAATAAACTTTCTCCTTGGATGTCAATAAAGAGGGAGCGCACAATGTTGGCAATGAATGTTCGAGGTATTCATTTACAAAAAAATTTTGAACGCACATTTCATTTGTCTTGTTCGTTGCATAATTTTTTATATATACATATATACAAAGTAGTAATTATGTGTACTTTCAATCAATTAGGTAAGTAGAAAGTTAAATATATTAATGTATATATTGAGCCTCTTATTGACGAGTTACTGAACATATGGGTTGGCATCACTATGTACGACATCTATAGACCAATAGGGAAAATGAAATTTCAATTCCATGGAATACTTACATGGACAATTCATGATGCGTCAGAGCTAACACATTTTTGTGTTATGTAATGTAATAATGCACTTTAATAGTATATATATTTTTGAAAATATCATGCAATTCTTTTAAATAATTCCTTGGTATATAATTGATACTGGCATTAATCCATATTTTGCAAGCCTACAAACCAAGGGTAAATTTTCATGTCCAGTATGTGTTCCTACGATGAAATATTGTCATTCAAGAAGTTTAGGAAATGATGTGTTTGATGGGTATAGGAACTTACTCCCTAAGAACCATAGGTATCGAACTACTGAAAAACATCTTTTCAATTTCAAAGAAGAGACTATAATAAAACCACGAAGAATGACACCTCATCTATGGAAGTTGGAATATAACAGAAATCATCGAGGTAAGAAATTAGTCTATGTATCATATATATTAATGTTTTACAATTACAATTTGTATTGAAATATGTATCTAACAATATGTATTGAATGGGATTCCAAGAGGAATAAAAACATACCCTATACAATTCAGTAGGTTACCCTACTAACCTACAAATAAATAATTTGTTTGATACAATGCATATCGGGAAGAATGTAACAAAAAAATTATGGAGAATCTTAGATGGAAGGAGTGATAACGAAAAAATTGGCAAATTTTGTAGTGACATTCAAGAAGCCAATCATGCAATGAAAAATGTTACTAATTCAAATAATGATAGACATCGAGATAGTATTCCATGGTTATTTACAAAGTAGCAAAGTGATGTTGTTAAAGAGGTCATTAGGAAAATTAAATTTCCCATGAGATTTTCCTAAATTTAGAACCATCTGCAGGAATTTGAAATATAAATCGCATACCTTCATTAAGGTAATTATTTTGTTATATTTCTATATTGGTATACATATTTTTGATATTTTTTTGTTTAATTTTTTGTTACAGTATGTTCTACCTCTAATATTTATAATGATTCATTTTTTGTTACAGTATTTTATACCAATATCTATTCTAGACAACTTTGAAAATAACATAAAACAAGTCATATATGATCTTGGAAAATACATGGGGTAAATAACGATTTCCATGAAAAATGTTTTTTGCAGAACTTTTTCACATGTGTTTTACTTGCAATGTATATACTTGAACTTGTAGTCATTTTCTTGCATCATGTGCAGGTGGTTGTCATCTAAATAAGTCCATAAGATATAAGGTACTTGAGGAGAGAAATTCCTCACCTAATGTCTAAAATGCAAAAGTACCTACCTCCGACATTTTTCAATGCACAAGAACACTACCTTATACAACAAGTTAAGGAGATTGAAATTTGTGGACATGTACACATAAGGTATATTATCCCCCACTTTTAGGGATAACTAAGGAGATTATGTCTCAAGGCCCACAGGTCCTAGACATGGAGTACCAAGAGCCATATCGACTTGAGCAAGGCCCTGGAGGGTCCATCTTTTCTTCCTTCCAGTTCCTACACTTATCAACAACAACAACATCCATCACCTTGGCTTGGTCCTGTATCATAAATGGTTCTTGCTCCATGAGGTAATGAGTCCGGGTATCATGGTATGTGTCATTCTAATCCTCAAAACCTTTGAATATGTGTATCTAGTTGTTTTTGTTTCTAATAGGTGCTTAGATCTTATACTTATCCACTTGACCATCTCTGCGGGGAATGACAGGATGCCCTAGTAAGCCTATGCCCATAGGTTTTGAGTTGCCACTGGTTTTTTTTTTGAAAAGTTATCGTTTGCTCCCATCATACTTACCACTTTCCATCTTGCTTCCCGCTCATCCATCCCATTACATTGGTTCGAGCATTGGGTTGGATAATCATTCAAGCATTTCAACTTGCCTTGTGGGAAGAAGGGGCTAAAGGCCCAGAAGGTAAAAGCGGTTGGAAAAAGATAAAAGCCTAAAAATAAAACCTCGATATGCTTCGCCCAGGGATCCCCGAGAAAGTAGTAAAAGGCTTCTCAACAAGAAACAAGAGAGACGCATAAAAATAATAAAACAATACCTAGTCAGAGGATATGAGGTATCATCACGAGCCATTTTATTAGGTCCATCGGCACCTAGCGATATGAAACTACTAGCCGTTGGTTACCATGCTAGGGTAGTGGCTCTTGGTTGCTTGGACAAGAGAAAGGGGGTCTCATCACGAGCCAACCTTCTCATTTCTGTGAAAGTTCTTGTGGGTAACATTGCTACCATTGGTCACCATGCCAGGGCAGTGTCCCTTGATTATGTTCTTGAAAGAAAAAACAATAAAGAATAAAAGAATGAAAGGCATGAATGGGCTTGGAAACATTTGCATCCAGTACAAGTGCAACTCCCCTTCTACAAAGGCACCCATAGGTAAGCCTTGCATTTCCCTGCTATCACTGCACCCCTTGTCAAGACATCCCTTATTCACCTCACCCATTTACATGACTTGGATTTGATCTCTTTCGGAAACTTCCCTTTTCTAGTGGACACTAGCCCAATAGGATGCCCTGTCACTTCCTCCAAACTTGCCTTGCAGATTTGTGTAATGTCTTTAAGCACTTGACTGGGTAAAAGGGGTTTTATGCACATGTTTAATAAAATTGATGATTGGATGTGATTGCCATTGCTATGATCCCTATGACTTATGAGCCCATGGAGCGCGTATCTGTTGATGTGCAGGATCATACTTGACATATAGGTACCATATTGGACAGGTACACATGGGGAGATGATTAGTTTGGACCTCCATGGGGTTGAAGAGCCCACCAGATGGTTGCTGAGACCCCAACAGGGGGAAGAGACATGACAAAGGGGTTTTCACTGGAGAAGAGGAGGACGTTCCATAGAGGCACCCTGGAAGAGCCTCACCTAGGGGGTTGTTCCCTCTCCACTAAAACGTTGGTCTTGGAAGGGCCAAGACATCACCCAGGATTCCCATGACGTCATCCAACTTTATGGACGTTTTTGGGAGGCAGTATGGCAGTGTGGTATCTTGGAGAGGCACAAGGAGGGCTAACGTTTTTCTCCAAGAGGCCTATGCTGCCCCAAAAAGGGATACTGTCACCCTAAAAGGGGAATGACGTCTTACTTTTGCTTGATTAGGGTTTCATTTATGACATTTAGTGTAAAAAAAATATTATTATGTATTTTGGTCTTGTCGGCCTTTTGTGACCTAAAATTTAATTAAGGTCATTGATATTGTATAAGTAAGAGAGCTAAAACTCTCTTTTCATCATCATCTTTCACTCACCACTTGGAGGTTTGAAATTTGCTCCCTCTTCTAAGGTTTGGCTGAAAATTGATGTGCACTTGTTGAAGGAGGCTTTTCTTGGTTATTTTTGGCATTTCTTGGTGGAAGGTTTTACAACTAGGGTTTGGCTATATGAATTCTTGGTTAAATGTAAGTGAATTTTTGCAACACTTCTTTATTGAATGGTTATGGTATTTTTTACTTGCATTGTGTTATTATAACTTTCTGCATTAAACCCTAGGTTAAAAACACATGTTGGTGTCCTAGTCTCATGTTCCTACTAAGATAAGCCAAGAGCCATTTTGATTTGCTGAAGTTAGATAGAGCTTTGCCATGGAAACACTCTACTTCTATTCTTATAGCCTAGCTGTTTTTATCTTGTCAATGAGCTAAAGAAGGAGGAGAAAGCACTAAGGCCTAGGGTTTCTACACCTTAGTGAGCCTTTCTCCCCTAGGGTTTCATTGTTGAGGCCTTGCCTTAGAAACACTTCAAAATCTAACCCTCTTGTCTTTATCCCTACCATATTTTATTCAAGCTAGCTGTTCAAATTTACCTTTTGAGGTAGAGAAGGAGGAAGACACACTAAGGCCTAGGTCATCTACACCTCATTGAGTTGTATCCCTTAGGGTTTGATTGTTGAGGCCTTGCCTTAGAAACACTTCAACATCAAACCCTCTTGTTTCTAGCCCTATCACTATCATTTTGACCCTTCAACATTTGCTGTTGTTTTTTACTCCATTTTCCCTAGTAACGCACTGATCTAAGAATTCATGTGTTGAGTACCTTGATCATACACAACTTCTAATACTTTGAACAACTACTAATCCTTCTAACCCTAGCTTAGACTAACATTTACTAACCCTATTGCTTCCTTCATCTATTTTTTGCTATAAACATATCCATGCAACATTTATTGTGTCTTTAAGGAAATTGTAAGATTTGCTAAAGCGTTGCTTCTAGTATTAATATTGTTACATTGATTTCCATTGCTCACTAGCATTTATTGTGAAGTGATGTATATTATAATCATTGATGTTGTACATCATTGAATTTCTTCATCAATATTGCTTATCAATTGATTTGTATCAGAAGTCCATGATTATATGAAGTACTATCCAAGCAAGTGATCTTGCACATGTATAGTTTCCTTGTTGCTTTGTCTCGGGCAGGTACACTTTTGGGTTATTACTTATCTTTATTGGCTGATTAGCTGAGACTTTATGATCGGTGGTGACTTGTGAGGGGGACATTATTACTTATCCTTAATCCTTTTCCTTCTCAAAACCCCAGGTCATCGAGGATGTCTCCCTTGGGCCTTACCTCCCTAAACAAAAAGAGTTATCACATTGAGGTGACAGTGGTGGGATAGTCTCAGTTGCGCCAGTTTTCCCTTCATTCATCCATCTTTACTCCAACTACAAATTGTGAGATAAAATTTTGGCACCGTTTCCGAGGAACACTGAGTCAATTGTCCTCAAGACGAAACTTTTCGGTAAGCCTTTCCTCAAGAGTCTTTATCTTACAAGATTACCTGACGACTCCACTTAGGGTGTTTTCCCTTACCTTTTGATAGTTTCAAGAAAATTATCTGGCGACTCCACTAAACTTTTCCTAGGTGCCACCTTACTCTCAAATCTATGATATTTCCAATTTATGGGATCATGGCGTTCTGGGAACAACTGTATCCAACTATTGATTTCAAAAGCCTTCAGGGATACCTGACTGGTTTTGATACAAAATGGTCAAACAACCTTCCAATATTTTGGGGCCTCCCAACTCCTCATATCATAAATTTTTTGGAGTATATAAGCGAGGTAGAATTGGGAGGGGAGGATGTTCTGATAAAATTATTCATACTCTCTCAAGATTGGTTTAAGGGTTGTTGCGAAGATAGGGGTATATCATATTTTGTAAACCTCATCAGTAGACTTATTGATTTTACCAAACCACATTTCCAAACGTATGAAGATGCCCTTCAAAATCTCACAATAGCCTTAGAAGACAAAGGATTCACCACTTAGATTGTAGAAGATATCATGGGTGTATATCATGCTCAATACCAAGAAACGTTTGACATGAAAGAAGAGATTTATGAAGAAAATTGTCAACCCCTTGAAAAGGAGCAATATTTCTCCCATGATTTAGTAGAATGTAGTGAAACTAGAGAAGTGAATTATGAGGATGAAACACTGGTGATTGCTCCTCCATCTGACAAAGCTCTCCAAGATCCTATTGTTCCTACACAAGAAGAAGTAAGCAAGGTGAGTTACTTCCCTTTCCAAATTTTTAAGGACTCTCTATCTTATGATGTGGAAAGTGAAAAAGTGTTGGATTTTCTAAACCCTTCATGTTATGATAAAAATAATGACTTTGTTGATAGTATTAATGAGTTCATACATGCCAGGAAGCATATATGGGATGTGATTGGATATGATGGGGATCCCATTTACGACATTGAGGGTCATTCCCAAAATTTTCCTTTACCTGAAGTTAATAAGAAAATTGACATTTGGCAACAAGAACATGACATGATTACCAATTTTATTCAGACACCCAAGGATGAATTGATACTATGCTCTCCTAATAATTTTTGGTCATACCTTGAGGACTTTTATGACTATCCATCTGAGCACTTGGATCTATTCTATGAAGAAAGTTATCAACCATATTCTTGCTCAGATCTTGATGAAAGTGAGGAGGCTACTTCCGTGAAGCAGGATGCTTGTGATAAGGTTTTTCGCCTCCCTTTGATTACTTTACCGTGCTATGTCACTGAAGGTATGGTTTGAAAACATGCCCCTTATCCCAAGTCTCCTGTAAGAAAAAACATCATTTTGGATTTTAGGGAAAAGTTGAGTACCTCAAGAAGAAGCTTATTGTCACTTTTTTCCAGCTTCCCCTTAAGGAATTGTCAGTCATCCTTTCATATCTTGTTAATCCCTTCTTAGGCCTCAAGTTTTGAAGACGTCCAAGGTAGCCATCATTCAGATTCCTTGAATCGGTATTTTGAACCTTTGACTTTTCAGGATTGATTTATGAGATGGATTGAGCACTCTCCTGAGAGTATGTCTTGGCATCACTTTTTTCCTCCCACCCGCCTCCATGAGCTAGACCTTACAGTTTCCATTGATATGATACATTTTCTAACTCATGTTATTGTTGTGCTTAACTTATCACTATTTTGGCTTATGATGAAGCACATAAGCAGGTATTGTGGGATGTTGTTGGATGGGCTTCGCTGATCGTTTGACCACATCTAACATCCAACCAATAGGTAAGTGTAGGTAAGTAGGAAGGCATTTTTCATTCATTGTATATACGATCACATTAAATGCTAGAGTAGTTTTCTTTCTCACTTGTACATATGATTGTTTTATTTTAGTCATTTATATATATGAGCTGGGGGTGATATCACCGCCCTAAATGATTATTGATGGTTTCTATTGAGATCAAGCGGGTTTCAGGTTATACTAGAGAAGATGAGGTTATCATGCTCTCTACGACGAGCACATGTCCCCGAGTTGGAGCCAGATGTTATCCCCAACTTTTAGGGATAACTAAGGATATTATGTCTCGAGGCCCACAGGTCCTATACATGGAGTATCGAGATCCATATCGACTTCAGAAAGGTCCTGGATGACCCATATTTTCTTCCTTTCAGTGCCTCCACTTCTCAGCAGCAACAACATCCATCACCTTAGCTTGGTCCTGTATCATAAATGGTTCTTGCTCCATGAGGTAATGAGTCCGGGTATCATGGTATATGTCACTCTGATACTCAAAACCTTTGAATATGTGCATCTAGTTCTTTTTGTTTCTAACGGGTGCTTGGATCTTATACTTATCCACTTGACCATCTTTGGGGGGAATGACAGGATGCCCTAGTAACACT
>JZKD02S1847945.1:29597-40363 GCA_000966675.3 Picea glauca
CAACCATGTATTCAACATGTACCTCAACCAAAATCCCTCATCAATTTCATCATCCAAATCTGATTTGTAGCTATGTAATAGAACAGGTGTATATGATCACATTCCTACAAACTTTCCTTAACTTTAACAACAAGAGACTAGCATTTTCATCAAAATTTTCTTTAGTCTCACATACCTAGCTTTGGATTAGTCAACAACCCTAACTTGAAGTAATCATAAATTTGAACCTCTAATGTACAAATATCTAAAACTGATATACAATGTTCTTCAGTGTTTTTTATGCAATTCCTCTAGGTGTCACTACTTGGAACCTCTCAGAAAATGACTTATAGGAAAATGGCATACCTTGTTGAATTCTGACTTATTCTAGAGAGAGACCTTGTAGAGAATGCCTCACATGAAATATTTGTTGAATTGATATGAAAATATTACACATAATACTATAGAATGTACCCTAACCAACGCATTTTGTCTCACTGAATTTGGATCTATTATGAATAAGTTATGGAGTTTTTACCCGAAACGCTTGTTTTTGACTAGTTTCAGGACTAGCCACAGACCCTATTTTCCACGGAGCATAACTCCCAAAATACAAAAAACCAAGAGATGAATTGTTTACCACAGATAATTTTGTATGTTTTCTCAATGACATAGAAATTTCACGGTTTGAATCATTATAGAAAAACCTTTATAGTGAAAATGGTGAGATGACCTATAAATAACATACCTTAGAAAGCACCATCAAAAGAATTTATCCTTCCTTGCATTTCAGCGTTATTTTCTTCATCTTCCCTCAGATATTCGGCTTAGATATCATTGGTTACCTCATACACCTATAGATATTCAATATTCTCAAGTTTAATTAAAATGAGAGAACCTTTCCTCTTATTTATACTCTCCAAGTAGTTTCCTTAAAAACATCTTCTAGGTCACTTGGCCCACTTTCCTTATTTTAGGGTTAACCCACTTCTAATTTCTCCTTTAAATTTATTATCGAAATAATATATTTTGTATTAAATTTAAATTATAATACACTTATTACTTCACTTTATTATTTACCTTTTAAAATCTCTTAAACCACTTTCACTAATTTGACCTTTTGGGGCTTCTAGATGACATATGAGGGTCCTCCAACTTTGTAAGGCCATAACGCTCAAACCATGAGGAGTTATGTGACATTTAACATACCACCAGAAATGGAATGACATTTACTATCCATCTAGAATAGTATTACCTTCAAATATAAAAAAAATCATACCGTTATCCATCAAACAAACTTGGGTCCATTACCCAAACTTGGGTTCTCCAACTTCACATGGTCATAACTCTCTAACCGTGAGGAGTTATGTGACGTTCTACATACCATCGGAAATGGCATGACAAGAATTATCCAGCTATGATAGTTTTCCTGACAAATTCATTGTCCTTCATCTCATTATTCCACAATTAAGCATGGGTTCTCTTACTCTACAAAGCATCTTCCCCTGAGGGCTTTCACCATAAGGGGACGACTTTGGAGTCCAACCATATTTAGTTCTTATCAACCATGAAAAAAAATAACGAGTCATATTTACATCAAACAATATTGGGTCCATTACCCAAACCTTTCTTCTATAGGTCTTTCTTCAAGGGTTGACGTCAATGACAACCAACCTTAATCAACAGGAAAAATATAGAAAAAGTCCATGGTCGAAGAAATGGTAACCTTGGATAGGAATGAGGCTTGGGATCTACTGGAGTTTTCGACTGGAAGAAATACCATTAGCAAAAAATGGGTATTTAAAAATAAGTTGAATGCATAAGGAAAAGTGGAGAAATACAAATCTCGGTTAGTAGAAAAGGGTTATTCCCAGGCTGAGGGAATTGATTTTGGTGAGATTTTTTCTCTTGTTTCCAAGTTAACCTCTATTATATTTATGTTATATGTTGTTGTTGTGTTTAATTTTGAAGTAGAACAGACGGATGTGAAGACAACACTCCTACATGGGGACCTGGAAGAAGAAATATACATGAAGAAACTAGAAGGATTTGTTATGAAGGGAAAGAAGGAGCTGGTATGCAAGATAAAAAAGTCCTTGATGGTTTAAAACAATCACCAAGGATTTGGTACAAAAAAATTGACACTTATATGTTGGGACTCGGTTTCACAAGAAGTAAAGAGGATCACTATGTGTATTTGAAATTAATTGGTGATCATTTTATTTATTTGGTCTTGTATGTAGATGACATGTTGATGATAGGAAACAACAAGGAGATTATCCAAGATGTGAAAACTCAGTTGTCCTCTAAATTTGACATGAAGGATCTTAGTGCTGCAAATTTCATTTGGGGCATGAAAATTAAAAGAGATTGTGAAAATAGGAAACTCTGGTTAAATCGGAGAAAATATGTCAAGACCATATTGCGTAGGTTTAATATGAATGAATGTAAATCGGTGATGGCCCCTATTCTTGTAGGTGTAAATTTATTTGCAGATCAATGTTCTAAGACATAGGAAGAGGAGGAGGACATGTCTTGTGTTCCATATGCGAGTGTAGTTGGAAGTTTTATGTATGTAATGATTTGTACTAGATCGTACATTACACATGTAGTGGGAGTTTTGAGCACGTATATGTCAAAACCAATGAAGGAGCATTGGACAACATTAAAGAGAGATTTTAGGTATATTTGTGGCACCACTAGTTATGGATTGTGCTACCAAGGAAGACTAGGTTTAGATAGAGTGTTTGACATAGATGGATTTCTGGATGCAGACTGGGCTACAGATCTGGATTGTAGAATATCCAAAAGAGTGTATGTTTTTAACTTGTTTGGAGGAGCATTCAGTTGGATGAGAAAAAGACATTATGTAGTGGCACTTTCAACTACATAAGTTGATAACATGGAAACCACCCATGCAAGAAAGGAAGTAGTATGGTTAGAAATATTGTGTTCAGGCATTGGGTAGGTACAACAAGTTGTAAGGATAGATTGTGATAGTGAGAGTGCAATTTTTTTGGTGAAGAACCCAGTTTACCATTCAAAGACAAAGCATATTGATTTTCAATATCACTTTGTGAGAGACATGGTTGAAGAAAAGAAGGTGTTGCTGATGAAGGTGGACACTTTGAAGAATGTTACAGATTCATTAACAAAATGTGTGAGCATTAAGAAGTTCTCTTGGTGTAGAGGATATATGAGAATTGTTTCCCTGTATTGTTGACTATGTAACCTTGTAACCCCATGTATGCAAAGAAAACAACAAGTGGGAGAATGTTTGGTATGTGTTATATTATTTTCATGGAATAGGTGGGAGGAGAGCCCTGTTTCCCGTGAGGTAACAGGGGGTTGGATCTCCCCTATCCAGGGGGTCACATGGGGGTGGGATCCCCTTTGCGCGGGGGTTCAGGGGAAGCACACATGGTTTTTTGCGACCAGTTTTGGGAGGTTTTTTGGCACATGGTTTTCTCTGATGATTTTCAATTTTTGGTTAAAGAACTAGGGTTGTTGACTAATCTGAGTTATTGGATTAGGGTTTTGGATGCTACATGATCCTATATGTATATTGTATTGTAAAAAATGTATGAGATAAATAAATATAGAATATGTTGGTTTTCTCGGTTTGGGTTTCAAAGAGAAAATTCTTTGTGTAATGTGTGTATTTTCCATTGTATATTTTATGTTCTTTTATTGAAAATTTATTTATAGCAAATAATTGTACAATATTAAAATCTACACTTCAATCATTAAAAAAAAAATACATGTGGTATATAATTTTCCCATTAAATATTCCATCCTCTTATACCACAAAATGTAAATAACATTATTATTAACCCCATCATGAATAGTAACATCCAATCTAAAGAAATTACTAATCTCAATTCCTTTAACCATCAAATCTTAAACATAAACATAATCCTTGCAAGAATTGAACCAAACCCTCTACCCAAATTTCCTTTAGAGATCGATTTTTTTCCATCAACTTATTTGTCCAAAACGTGTAAGTAATAATCTCACTATCATCCGTGACTTAAGTAGTTTATTAAACTCTTCACCAACCAAATCATTGGTTAATGGAAGCAGCATTTAAACCACTTTGTAGGAATTGCTCCAATTTTTTTATTAACATTTCATATCTTTTTTTTACTACTTTTTATATAAATTGTATCAACATGATTTATATAAAATTTAAATAAAAATATTAAAAATATATATTTTTAAATCTTATTTAAATGGGAAAACATAATATTATATAAAATTTAAATAAAAATATCAAAAATATATATTTTTAAATCTTCTTCAAATGGAAAAAACATAATCCTATATAAAATTTAAATAAGAATATTAAAAATATATATTTTGAAATCTTTTGCAAATGGGAAAACATAATATTATATTGAAACATTAAAATAATCTAATTTTGAAAGATTATTGAATTTAAAGGCATATAACAACTTTACCATAAAACAACCACTACCAATAACCTTTCACTTCATACTGACTTCAAAAATACACAAGAGGCAAGTGAGTCGCTTCCTTGACACCCACTGAGTGTGCACACTACTTGGGAGGATTTAGAGACAAGTCAGGCAGAGAGAAAAAGTAGGATGTGATTCGTTGGCCAAGCACTTGGCTTATAGGAATGGGCAAGAGAACATTGGGAAAACAATGGTGTTGTGTGAACCCAAGGGTGCACATGACTTACTTTCCTAGGGACAGATCATGGAGAATTGGGTTGCGTTTGGGAAAGGACGAGGTGACTTGGGTACATGCCCAAGGATGGAATCACTTTCCCTTGGTAGCATCGGTGTATTGGAGAGGTTGGATGACCTCGTCAACACACCCATAAAGAGTCGTGTCAGTCGGCACAAGGAATAACACAAGGAAAGGGGTGCGTTCCCATTCATGGGGTGTGTCAGCCCAAGTGCACTATTTGTTTGGTAGCATTGGTATGTGAAGGGGAACATAATTTCATTTGGCCATCTCATTCCAAGAAGGGTCTTGAAAAAACCAAAGGACATGATGATTCATCGAAGGAGATGGCTAGAATATATATAAGAACACAAAGCACACAACTATGAAGGTAGAAGAAAGTGAGGAATACATGAGCCATAGAGTTTGGTTTAAGGTGGGTGCATAGTTGGTGCACACAATAGGCTAAGGAAAGAAAGTGTGACATAAGATACTTGGTGTGATGAATTTGCAAAGTGTGGACAATTCTGTTGTATGAGGAAAGTCACAAGACTCTATCCATATTTGTAACTTCTAAAGTAGCACCCTCTATGCACTCTATTGTATCGTATTGAATCTATTCACAATATAATAAATAAAGTTGGGTATTAGGCACCACTAGTGCCACCCGCATTATATCTGTGTCTCTTTTGTTTCGCATGTTTTTTCATAATATTTCATCATGAATAACTATTAAATAATGTTAACAATTGTCTAAGTATACAATAAATTTGCACTAGAGTAGGAGTGTGACTGGTTCATAGCCTAGAACCAAGTATGGGTATGCTCTAGGTGAAGTATCATTGGTTTTTCCAAGATTCCAAGTGAAACCTGCCATGGTGCCACAAATCCACAAGATTCCATTGTTGGACTTAGGTGGGACTCTTAGGGGTGTTAAAAATGGTATCAAAGTGGTTTCGCAAATCTTGCAATGAAGATAATTGCAAATATGTAGCACACAATATGACAAGATTTGCAGAGTTTGGGAGAGGGTCGAATCATGCAACTCCTTGGACAAAGGAGGATGAAGTGGTATGATAGAGGTAGGACATGAATGACTCAAGGCATGATGAGTCAAGTTTCCTTTCGTGACCTAAGGCGAAGGAGACTTGGTTGGAGTAGTGAACCAATATCTACAGGGACTTGCGTTGACACACCTTTGAACCAAGGGGTGGGAAAAGGGGCACTCCCACACATTTTGCAGAAGATTGGTATAATACATGTATGTTTTATTGTGATTTTGTTTGTCTTTTTCACTTAATGGAAAAAGAGTGTCAAGGCTCACTTTGCAACAAGTTGCAAAGGATTGGTGCATTGAGTTCCTTGGGTGGAAAACTTGGGAGTGAAGACCATCATAATTTTTTTTGGATTTGGTTATCAACAAAAGAATGGTGCAAGATCTAGAAAAATCAAGGGGCCCACACAATTTTCTAAACATAGAGGTTGCAAAGGATCTAGGACTTAGAGTTTCTTCCTACAAAGTTGCGGTGAAGGAAACAAAATCTAAGGAAGGGTAGCAGTTGATATTTCCTCCTCAGTTCACATTTGACTTGACAAGTGCGAAGGTTAGGATAATTTCATAGTGATTCCTATGGATGACATTTAGGTGATCCTTGGGAAAGACCTCCTCAAAAGGATGCATTCATCGCTCATGCCATGGATGGAAATGATGATTATACTTGGTGAATAGGACGATTGGGTTGTGTACACAACCAAAAGGAAGATTAGTGGAAAGGTGCACATTATGTGTACACTAAGTATGAAGAGAGAAACAAGGTGGACAGGATCATATATTTACGCAGTAGTTGATGGAAATTTTAAAGAGGGTAAGATTGTTGCAGAGCATAAAATATCAGTACTTGAAATAGCCCTAAATTCTCTCCTGCCAAGTTGTGGGATACTTATGAAAGAACCCTCTCTTCTTGGGATGAATTCAAGCTCACTTTACAACATTGGTTCCTTCCACTAATGATGATACCATATTTGGGACCATATAGGAATCAGAAGAGTCAACCACTATCATTCGAAATATATGATGGTCAATCTAACCCAGTTGCACACATTGAGCATTGTCTACACGTTTGGAAAGTTGCACAACCCTCTTCTTATCTATGGTCAGATCAATTATTTAATCCTCTGGGAACAATTGCTAAATCCTGGTATGTGCACGAGGAAACAGGATGTTGGAAGACACTTCAGAATCTATTATTCCATGATTTCTCATTCTCTGGTAAGATTCCTAAAATCATAGTTGTGCTCGAGAAAATCAACAAACTGTTGTTTAGTATTGAAGTTAAGACTAAATGTCCACTTATAGTTTGCTCTGAGCATGATCACTTGCTTCAATATAGTTTGTATCCATCCCCCATGAGAGTACCCATGGCTTGTAGTAAAGTTGTGTTGAGGGGTCCAAGATCCTTTGACTAAATAGTAGGAACCAAACCCGCCTTAGAGGACCAATTAGACTCTGCATCATTCGATGAGTGGAATGGCTCTCCATATATTTCAATATAGTCAATTTACCGATGGGATTTACTAGTAATTGACAGGGTATCTTTTTGTGAAAGTTGCTCATTCAAGTTAAACGATTCTCTTTTTGTCTTTTCTATTATTATATAAGTCTGATAAAATAAGGGTGATGGTATAAACCAAGTGATAGAGTAAATTATTAACTACTAAAGAATGTTGAGCTTGGGATAACCCACGTGCTCTAGCGTGCATACAACGATATTCACACCTATTACAAGTCTAGTAATAATACATTAACTTGCTGGTATTTCAACACTGACTGAGATAACAATTATTGAAATAAAATACACATGTAATAAATATATATGAAAGAAAAATAGTTTCCTTAGCTCTACCATCAATCACATATTAACACAATAATTCGCTTTTCATCATTTAGAAAAAAAGAATAGTTTAAAGTATTGAAAAGATAGCTTATCAATAAATTCAGAAACTCTTACTCATTAAAACATCAACTATTGAATTCAAATATGGAAGTAGTTCCTCCTTAATCCAATCACATAACGCTCCTGATGAAAAAAAAAATTGTCTCTCGTTCTAAAAAGAAATTCTTAATTAAAGTTGGGCAGAAATAATTCTGTTATAATTATCAAAAAGAGGGTCTTTCCCAAAACCATCGACCCTTTTCCATGAGGATGATCCCCTTATTTATAAGGAATCACTAACTTAAAATAACTAATCAAATTTTGTGTTAAGTAAAACAGAAAAATGACACATGGTGCTTGATCTCTTTGTTCTCTTGAGATCATGTAGTGGTTCTACTAAAGTGGATGATTCTTCTGGTACTCTAACCACTTGACAAAGAGATACTCACATGTGTTAGCATATGGGAATCTGTGTAGGTCCATTAGAGATGAAAATTTTTCCTTTATATCTATTTCCCATTATTTATATATGATCATCTTGGCACTTAAACATTGCAATACTGTGCGAGCCTTGATCGGGTGTTCCATAAAATTGTTTACCTGACCTGGCGTCATGCTCACCACTTGCAGGATCTCCACCTCCCATGTTGAGTCTTGTTCTACATGTCATTTGACTATGTCATGCAAATTTATGAATCATTCAGGTGAGTCGAACTCTGGAAAGCCAATATCTTTCATCTTTCGATTTATCTTCTCCCAACATTTCTCGCACTCGGTCCACCTTTCTTGTATATTTCACTGAGGTTCCTAGGCCATACTTACTCAGTATTCGGTTTCCTTCCTAATTCAGGAGATGCTGCTATCCATCAGCACTAGGATGCCATGCTCTTTTGCATCTCGACCTTTTTGTATTACAATGATATAATCTATTCACTCCACAACCTGGTATGCCTTTTCATACCATCTCTCCACGTCTTTCCATGTTTCCAACCCCATGAGAGTGTCTTCTTGAAAATTGGCTATACACATGGTGAAGAGATTTTTTTTTCTCGTGAATTATGCATATTCTTCTTGGAATTCACTCTTCAGGAAAACTATTGCTTCTATTGAGTCGTGGTAATATTTCTCTAGATGGCACAAATGCTCTAGCTCCTTCTTTGTGGTGACTATTTATTTTTCATCTTGTCTTGCTCGATCCAACGTGGCATCATTTATAGCCATTCACGCGCTGATTAGCTCAGTTGTCTTTGCATTTTATGTGTTGAGCAGTGTTTCTTCTGTGGTGATGAGAAGTGTGCTATTGAGCGTGAGCCTCCTTTTCTTGGTTTTCCTTCTCATTCACTAGTACATATGAGCGGATTATTCCACGAAATGTTTTCACGTTTCCATTATTTTCAATTTTTTTAAAGTGGGTGGGATTTTCCTACCTCAAAAAACATTTGCCAACACACGTGACTTGCAATGATTAGTTGACTTTTTGTGGGTCAACTCGGGCATTTTCGTCGCTATATCGATGATAATCGATCTATATATACCTAACTTTAAGAGACATTGCAACACATTTGCTATAGTTGTGACACTGTTCGTGGATTTTGTTTGAGCTATTTATTTTTTCCGTCACCCACTGGTTGAACAAATCCAATTCTCGATCTACATAGCTCAGATTTTGAACTTGCAAGGTTAGTATGTTTCTTTATTAATTTATTTACATATACTCATTTAACTTGTAATTTTTTGTTCAAATGAAATTTTATGTCGCTTGTTTTTTCCTTGATAATATATTATATGTGCATTACCATATTGATCCAGGGGATCAAATTTTGCTCAAAATTCAAAGTGCTTGGAATCGCTTCAAATTGAACGGGAGCATAGGCCTCATCGTCACGAACCCAATGTAATTCATTTGGGTTCAAACGAAGATCGTATGAGAGAGATATCGTTTTCTAATCAAAACAACAAGCAGGCAAAAAAAATGTGTTGACTGTACAGTCTGTACAGTCCATACGGATGCTGATGTGGCAGACCATATGACACGTGGCAGGTGTTGGTTGGCAGGATTGTGGATGAGTTGGCATATGACACGTTTCATCAATGGCGAATGAAATGTTGACACGTGGCCCACTCAGTGACCGCCACGTGTCACCCTGGCATTGGTGTAAAATTTATGTTGTTGGCCGGATTCGACCCCCCGACCTCATGGCAAGGGTAATGCTTTGGGAAGGGCCACCCAACCTGCACACCCACAAGTGTTTCTTATTATACATATGTTAAACAATGTATAAAATTTGCAATGGTTTTGAAATGGGTGCGGTCTAGGCCGGGGCTTAGCCCCGACCCTCGGTCATATACGTTGCAATGTAACCACCGACGCGGCATGTTTAACTGTAGCCCCTTTTCGTATGAGCCCCGGTCATATGTGTATGTGTATATAACCACCGACGTGTGCCTCCAACCCATTACATATGGTTTTTAAATGTGGCCCTTTTTAAATATACACGCGGTCATATGGTGGCCCATGTGCCCTCGGCCTTGGCGGTTAGGAGATAAGGTGCATAACCATCCTACAGTTTGCACCGGTTGTGCGGTTGTGCCTAGTGCTAGGTTTTTACACATACATGCACATGTGGGCTAGGTTGAGGAGGCAAGGGTGAATTTTGGCGATCCAGAGACAACAAGTTTGAAGGGGAACTTCCAGGAAGCCTATCTTCTTCAATTTTTGGCCAAACGAGGTGCCGAAAAAGCCTAGTTAGGGGTTTTTGAATGTTCTGAAGCCATTGGATCCATCTATTTGGTATTTTCAGAATTTTAAAGAACATATTTGAGAACTTTAAGTAAATAATACAAAATATCCATTGGAAGCTGGACCAGGAGATGTAGCCCAAGAGAGGGGTGAACTCCTTTATCATTTGTTGTGTTATGTGTTTTTTGTTCTCTGTTATTTGCTTCTATTTATATGAATTTTGAATATGCTATTTATATAAAAGTTGTTTTTGAAAAATTGATCCATTTTCATTTGAACACATGAATTGAAACTTGCAAATATTTTTAAGAATACAAGTCTTCTTCATTTTTAGATCAAGTTGGTATCAGAGCATAGGTTTTTGAAGACTTGATTATTTGTAAGTGTTTTGTTTTCTGATGCTCACAAGGTTGAAACTCACA
>JZKD02S1847945.1:43921-78596 GCA_000966675.3 Picea glauca
GTTGGTCTTAAAGGCACAAATCCAATAAAATCCAAGTGGATTGAGGTTATAAAGGTGAGGGAACTATACCCTCATCTTTAGATAGACTGAAAAATAGTCTTTTGGAGGTCCAAAATCTTTCCAATGGGGAAGTGTGATCCAGGGGATCAAATTTTGCTCAAAATTCAAAGTGCTTGGAATCGCTTCAAATCAAACGGGAGCGTAGGCCTCATCATCATGAACCCAAATCAACTCGTTTGGGTTCAAACGGATGTCATATGAGAGAGATATCGCATTCTATTCAAAACGACAAACAAGCAAAAAAAATGTGCTGACTGTACAGTCCATACGGATGATGATGTGGCAGACCGTACGACACGTGGTAGAGTCATATGACACATGGAAGGTATTGGTTGGTAGGATTGTGGATGAGTTGGCATATGACACGTGTCATCAGTGGAGAATGAAATGTTGACACATGGCCCACTCAGTGGCCGCCATGTGTCACCCTCGCATTGGTGTAAAATTTATGTTGTTGGTCGGATTTGACCCCGCGACCTTCGGGCAAGGGTAACGCTTTGGGAAGGGTTGTCCAACCGGTGTGCCCACAAGTGTTTCTTATTATATATATTTTAAACAATGTATACAATTTGCAATGGTTTTGAAATGGGAGCGGTTCGGGCTGGGGCTTAGCCCCGGCCCCCGGTCATATACGTTACAATGTAACCACTGGCGCGACATGTTTAACTGTAGCCCCTTTTCATATGAGCCCCAGTCATATGTGTATGTGTATAGAACCACCGACGTGCACCTCCGACCCGTTACCATATGGTTTTTAAATGTGGCCCTTTTTAAATATACGCGTGGTCATATGGTGGCCCATGTGCCCTCAGCCTTGGCGGTTAGGGGCTAAGGCGTGTAACCATCCTAGAGTTCACACCAGTTGTTTAGTTGCACCTGGTGTTGGGTTTTTACACATATATGTGTGTGTGGGCTAGGTTGAGGAGGCAAGGGTGCATTTTGGCGATCCAGAGACAACAAGTTTGAAGGGGAACTTCCAGGAAGCCTATCTTCTTCAATTTTTGGCCAAACGAGGTGCCGAAAAATCCCAACTAGGGGTTCATGGACATTCTAAAACCATTGGAGCCATCTATTTGACACTTTGAGCATTGTAAAGCACATATTTGATCACTTTGAGAAAATAATACAAAAGATCCATTGGAAGCTGGACCAAGAGATGTAGCCCAAGAGAGGGGTGAACTCCTTTATCATTTGTTGTGTTATGTGTTTTTTGTTCTCTGTTATTTGTTGTTGTTTATATGAATCTTGAATATGCTATTTCTATAAAAGTTGTGTTTACAAAATTGATCCATTTGCACTTGAACACATGAATTGAAACTTGCAAATATTTTCAAGAATACAAGTCTTCATTTTTAGATCAATATTTCAAAATTGTTGTGTCATTGGTTTTTGGATCTAGTTAGTATATTCTATGGAAATTCAAGTGAAATTTCAAGAAAAATATTTTCCAAAGAAGTATTTTAAGAAGAGGGAAAATTATTCCATCAATAAGACAATTAAAACATTAAAAATGGATGTCATTATCAATCTAGATTAATTTGAGCCTACAATTCCTGATGTAAATTTAATCCTTGTTACAAAACCACCAACTCATAACAAATTTACCTGTTGGACTAATGTTTTAAATAGAAAGTGGAAAAAAAACCCTCTTAGGTTTATTCCTATCCCTTAGCAACCTTGTTAGCTCTCTAACTTTTGTATTTCTATGATGTTGTGCCTATATATATATTAATGTCATATTTTTAGTCTAGTATTAGGTTAGGTTAGTCATATAACATTGTATTCTTATTTGATGTTGTTTCTCTCATTTTTTTATAATCACATGCAATTCTAGATGTATTGATTAACTCTAGTTTGTAGTTGATGTAACTTTTTTATACACTATTAATAAGGAGTAGCTAAAATATAAAAATTTTGTGATGAAATCTACTAGTCAAACAATGAAAAATGAGAACATGCCAAAGTGTCTTAGAAAATAAAATCGTGACCATTGTAAGTAGCATACAATTGTGACCATTGTATGTAGCTGCAAATCAACACATCATAATTTAAACCAACCAAACCCAATTGTGTATGACAAGTGGATGGCATTCTTCTTTTAGTGGTGAATTTCAAAGATTGAAATTTTCTCTACAAAACAACTTAGAGGCTAGTGTATGGTGTCGAGTGATTCAAGTTTGAGAAATTTTGAGCACTTTCGTTAAATGGTGTGTAATTATTTTCCATAGTGATTCAGTACACACTACTCTAAAGTACAAATTGAAGCATATAGATATTAATAGTTAATCGATAATAATAAAAAAATCATGTCAAAATGTCTTAGAGAAACTAATTATGAGGATTGTAGGTAAAATATCATGAAGGAGTAGCTGAAATATAAAAATTTGACAACTTATTGTTTGGTATGGTGTAGGTAAGACAATTACTTGTTAGTACAAGGATTTTTCACTATGAACGAAAATGATAGGAAGCTTTCTCAGTTAAGAGTGACATTAGAGGCGAGGGGCAATGGAAAATTTTATTGACCTTGCTATGATTGCAGGGGCTTGGAAAGAAGAAGACTTTTAATAAAAACAATTGAAAGACATTTTATGGAGAAGGGGCACGCCAAAGGGGGTTATAAATACTGTCCCTTGGTAAGAGGATTCAATATTTAATGTATTCTCTGTAATAGTCATCCTGTGATGAATTTTAGTAATATTTCTCAACATTTTTTAATATTTTCTATACACACTAACTTTTCTACATTTTTTTTAAATATATAGACGATGCCCCCAAAATGTCGACCTCCAGAGAGTTATTTGTCAACTACTAGCGGAAATACTCCTTTACAAGGTGATGAACTTCGAGATCAAAATATTAAATATGTTGATCATTCTATTAATGATGATATGGATGGAGATAAAACCATTGATACAAATCAAGAAGATGAGATACATAGATTGATCCAAGACACATTTTCTCCAATGGATGAGGACAACCATGATGATAGTCATGATGTTGATCCTCTACTCGAGAATTCATGTCAACCTCTTTATGAAAGCTCAACAACAAATATTTTATCTTCTATATTGTTGTTGGTGAACTTGAAGGTTTTGAATGGTTTATCAAACACATGCCTCACACAGATACTAAGGTATTTAATTTGTTAATTATTTATGCTTGCATGTTCACAAATACTTAAAAGGTTCAATTTTTTCCTATATTGCTATTATTTTCTAATTTGTAAAGTATGGATGCAATATTTATTATTGATATTTTTTACATTGACTTATTGTTTTGAATTTTGTAGATTGTTAGGTGAATTTCTATTACCGAAGCAAATATTTTTCCACGCACATATCAAGAAATATATGTGATTATGAAATAATTTGGAATGGAGTATCATGCTATTGATGCATGTCCTAATGATCATATCATATACTATGGACAATATGCATTATAAAATGAATGCCCACAATGTCAAATAAGTGGATATTGAACTGATAAAGCATCAAAGAAGGTGTGTTGCAAAGTTCTTCGTTATATTCCAATAATTCCACATTTCCAGTGATTGTTCAGGTTGCAAAGTATAGCATAGCTTATGGAATTCCATGCAAAGAACAAAATTCGAGATGATGTTATTCGAAGTCCTATAGATGGTTCTTCATTGAAGTACATCGAAGAAAAGTGGCCAATTTTTAAAGAAGAACCTGGTAATGTTAGACTTTCATTGGCAGTTGATGTTGTCAATCCATTTGGAGAACTTCGTTCTATGTACTCAGTGTGGCTTGTTTTTGTTATAAACAATAACCTTCCTCCTTGGATGTTGATCAAGAGAGAGCACACAATGTTGGGAATGATTGTTCTAGGTATTTAGTTATCTTTTATTTGCTTTAAAGTGTGACAAAATATTTCATTTATTTTTTTCGTGCATGGTAATTATGTCCTTTATATATAATGACATCTATATAAGTATAATTAATCATGGTGTATGTTGAACCAATTAGGTAAGTAACAGGTTAAAGATATGAACGTGTATATTGAGCCTCTTATCGATGAGTTGTTGAAGTTATGGGTTGGCATCACTATGTATGACATCTCTAGACCAATAGGGGAAAAAATGATTTCATTTCCATGGAATACTATCATGGACAATTCATGATGCTCTCGGGTTAACACATTTTTGTGGTATATTGTTACTTTCTTTTGTGATTTAATACTATATATATTTATTGAAAATATCATGCATTATTTTAAATTGTAACTCTAATTCGCTACATTAATTCATATATTGTGTAGGTCTTCAAACAAAGGGTAAATTTGCATGCCCGATTTGTGGTCCTAGGATAAAATATCATCGTTCAAGGAGTTTAGGAAAGGAAGTGTTTGATGAGTATAGGCACTTTTTTCCTAAGAACTATAGTTATCGAACTACAGACAAAGAAAAATTCAATGGTAAATAAGAGAATGGAAAAAAACCACGAAGAATAACACCTTGCCTATGGAAGTTGGAATATATTAGAAATCGTCAAGGTATGCAAATTATGTATGTATGACATATTATATAAATCTTTGGTTAATTTCATTTCTTTTGATTAATTAGTGTTAATTTCAATTTGTTGATATTTCATGAATGTCGTTAAGGAACGAATGGGCTTCCACGAGGAATGAAAAGTTACCCGATGCAATTCAGTAGGTTTCCATACTACAAGAACCTACAAATAGTTCATCTTTTTGATACAATGCATATCGGGAAGAACATAAAAGAATTGTTATGGCGAATATTAGATGGAAGGACCGACAAAGAGAGAAATGGAAAGATTTGTTGTGACATCTAGGAAGCTAATCACGCATTGCAAAGTGTTATTATTAATTCTAATGGTGATAGTCATGAACAAAATACTAGTCTTCCTTGGTTATTGATGGAGAAATAGAGTAATATTGTAAAAGAGGTCATTCGAAAAATTATCTTTCCCATGGGGTTTTCGTCAAACATACAAAATATCTTAACGAAAAAAGGTGATTTTGGTGGGGTTAAAACACATGACTGGCATACATTCATTAAGGTAATTAGTAAGTTATAATATATTTCCTTATTGGTACGCATGTTTTGGAAACAAATAATAATTATTTGTTTTTTGTTACAATATGTTCTACCTTTATCTCTCCCAGACGACTTTCACAGCAACATAAAACAAATTATTTATGTACTTGGAAAATACATGAGGTAAGTAATGTTTTATATGGAAAATGTACTTCTTATGTGATTTGTAGTGGAACTTATTGACATATTATGTTTTATATGAAAATTTATGTATGCCTTAATATTATTTTATTGAATCGACATTTGTAGGTGGCTTTCGTAAAAATAAATCCATAAAGAATATATAAGGTATTGGAAGAGAGAAATTCCCCGACTAATGTGTCAAATGCAACAATATCTACCTCCATCATTTTTCAATGTACAAGAACACTGCCTCATACACCAAGTTGAAGAAATTGAAATACGTGGACCAGTACACACAAGGTCGATGTGGATGGTGGAGAGGCAGTTGAATTCATTGAAGGATTTTGTTAGACAAAGAACATGTCCTAATGGTTCTATGGTTGAGGGATATATGGTATATCAATGCATGGTGTATATTAGTCAATATCTACCTAAATTAGCATAAAATATGAATGTGCCTTACATTTGGCATCTTGACTCCATTAACAAATTTGAAGGCGAGGTCCTATTGGGGAAAGGTAAAATGAGGACTGTGAAAGGTAATTATTAGATGTTGACATAGATTTAATATATTACGCATTTATTTTTCCAATTTTATTTTATCATACTGATTTTTTTCATTTGTATTCCTTCATATTGAACTATATTAAACTATTCCTTTATTAGCAATAGCGAATTAATGATATTAAATTGTTATTTTATCATATAGTTTCTTGAGAGTGGGATGATTTACATTTATACATTGCAAACAACCTTGATTGGATGGAGAATTGGATAGAATATACTGGACAATACTTTGGTAGGTTATCATGGGAAGGGGTGAGTAAGATGATTAAAACATCGCATCATCATCGAGATCAATTTTTTGATATTATGTCAACTAGGGAAGTTGATTTAGCCTTTGGTTTAAAAGATAAAGAGGCAAGTAAATTGTTTACCCACATTTTCCTAGTTATTTCCAACTTTTTCAATGTATTTGGTTTGTTTAATTTTTGAAATGTATATTTACTAAGTTCTAGATGAGGTTTATTAATTGGCAATGTATTTTTTACATGTTGTCCATGTTGCAGTTGAAACATCACAAGGCTATGTGGTGTAATGGTCGTAAATTTTGTATCAAAATGTTGGATGATAAGATGAAAACCTTAGATTGTGGGATAACTGCAGTGTTTAAGGTCACCAACAATTCCTCTAGAAGTGACAGAAATTTGGAAGAAAATGAGAATAGGTACTATGGGCATTTGGAGGATATAATTGAGTGTGATTTTACTTCCTTTAAAATGATTTTGTTTGAGGTGAAATGGTACAGGCTACACATGCATGAACGTGATATTGAAAGAACTATTATTAAGGATGATAATGGATTTACTATGGTTAATACAATGACATTTGAACCGGGTACAAAGCCTTATGTTCTTCCAAGTCAATGTGAGCAAGTATTTTACTTAGAGGTACCTGGTAAAGAAGGTTGGTCATACGTTGTTAGATATGATCCAAGAGGAAGACCAGTAAAGTATAATCATGTAGTCGAGGATGAAGATAATAATGAGGAAGAAGATCATGATTATGCATATCAAGAGGAGGTGGTTGTAGTCGATGTGTTAGATGAAGAAGATGAAGAAGTTGATCATCCAAATGTAGGATACGACGATCTCATTGACGATGTGGATAAATATATAAGTGAAAATGATGTTTATATGAATGATCCTTTCACCAATATCAATTCTAAACTAGATTCTGATACAGATGTTGAGTTGGATGAAGAAGAAGATGAATGATATTTAATTGTTGAAAATAAGAGGTATGTGTTTATATCTTTTGTATGATATTTAGATGTTTTTATTTTGTATAATAGAGTATATGTTACATGTTCTTTATAATCTAAAATTAGGTATGGGGAAATTGAGAGTGATGTGAGGGGGGGGCATAATTATAGCTTCCACCTTCATGTGTTTTCCCTTGTTTAGTAGAGAATGGAGCTCTGCATGACTGCGCCTAATCATGTACTACTTGACCCCATTAAGGTGTGATAGTAAGTGTCTTAGGATTAGAGTTAGAACACTTGAGGCCTACTTAATAATTAGGAAATGAACTATGGTTCAAAGAAGGAGAAATCAAAGAAGTTTAATATAACAATGTATGCACATTGTCACCCCTGCTGCTCTGTGTAGCTCGTCCTCATTTCGTTTTAATTTTCTTGGTCGGATTTTAAAGGAAACAAATATTAAATACATTGTACTAGGGATAGAGTACATGATGGGAAACAATGACCTATGAATAGGGTCAATGTTGATTTATTTTCAAAACGTTTATGTATGCATTGAAATTTGACATGGATAGACTGTTTGTATGCCTTGACGATATGGGAGGGTTTCCAGACTCAAACATCACTCACACACCCAAAAAAATCCAACCTGTTCCTTAAGAACAATTGTATGTACATCGTGTAAGTCATAATTCCTTACTCTTTTTGTGATGCAATTTCCACATGAAGGATTCATTATCACCATAAATCAATGCTCATATTATGATCCACAACCACATTTTACCAAAGATAATGTATCACCTTTAGTGGATCATACATATATAGTCTATCCCTACTAGTTAGTTGGAAAAACCTCGTTCACAATTTAATTATGTGGCCACTTCCACCATTTTTTTAATATCAACTCCCATAAATAATGAGCCTTTGACTCATTTTCATGACTTAGGGAGATAGATTAAAACTGGAAATTTATCCTTAAGGGTAACAAATCCAATTTCACCCCCTATGTGCAAAAGTGTCGAGTCCTACTTCTTCAACCATGATATTTCCTAACGATGATAAATTATTAGAGGTCTCGACCTTTTTTTATAGTCCTTAGGATAACCTCCATAATGGATCTCCTATTGAATTTCACCCTAGGTCTATCTACTCCACTACTATCATTCCCTTATACTCTATCCCTTTGGAAATATTGATCATTTTGATTCATCTCTACCAACAACACCTCTGACTGGAAGACGATAGCTTGGATTAAATTTCCATACTTAAGATTATTGATGTTTCCATCGAACAAGATGTTGTCAAACTATTTCTTGTTGACATGAAGCATCTAATATGAATTTCTAGTTTTTTTTTTGGGTGTAGGACAGTGACCATGTGACCTTTGTTCCAAATAGCCACATCCTCCTCATTGACCTTTTTCTTGCCTTTCTTAATGTATGGAATACAAGAGACATGTTAAATTTGTAAGAAAAAGGGGTTCAACATTTACTAGGATCCAAAATCAATAATGGTTCGACATCTAGTTAACTTTTTAAGAAAAAACATGTTTATAAAAAAATTGATATGATATGTTGATTCAAAACAATTTTTATTATGCAAGAGCTAGTCATCCAAAGTAGGAGTGTATACATGAATGGTAAGACTATACAATTATTACTTGTTGAAGTTCTTATATGAAAATACAATCCAATTGAACCATTCCAAATTCTCGTGTAAGACTAGATTGGGATGTCCATGTTCAAATTCCCCATCTCATAGATATCTCCATATAGAGTTCATTTTTAAGAAAAATTTAAGAATGTATCTACCCATATGTGAAATGTTAGAATGCCGTACTTTCCATGTCAAAATAGAGTCACAAGAAAGTATAAATCCTCTCTAGATAAAATCATCCTAATACTATGTAAGAGTTGAAACCACCTTCTTCCTTGCTTCCCAAACTATTTCAATTAGTGCAAAAGATCCACCAATACTAAAATCACTTGAAGGAACATTCACATCATTGAGGGTGAAAAGTCTGTTTATTTTGGATCTAAATTTTTCTTTAACAATTATGTATTCGGTCAATATTTTTCAAGGTTCTTCATCAATCATTGGACTCACTATCTGCTTTACTGACATTCTTCCTCCATGAACAATTATATTAGTTTACATGAGGCCTTTTCCTTTTTTAGGAAAGGAAAAGATGCTCCATGGAACCATTAATGACAAAGCATGGTCCACCACATTTTTAGAGAATAAAATCCTCTAAGCACTGAAGTTTCTAAATGAATAATTTTGGAAGAAAAAAGAAGCCAATAACGTACATGATAAATGTGTCTTTATTGAATATTTTTTCTATAGCCATGATTTTACTAACAAAATGCATGTCTCTAAATAATGAACTATTATGTTTTTGTTAAAATTTTAATAGACACCAAAACTACATAGAAGACTGGGAAACATTTATATCGAAGAAAATTACTATGTATATAGTGATACTACCATTTCTCATGCATTATTGGGGATGATTACACCAATCCAATTTCCCCTCCACTCTAATCAACCAATTTTTCTATTTCAAATAACTCACCACTACTTGTGCTACAACATAATAATTATCTAAGAATTATAAAGTACCTTCAACTAAAACTTCTAAGAGAGAAGTATACAGAAGATATCCATATATGAAATGGTTCTTGATCACCTTACCACTTCTTGGAATATTAATACAACATATTCAACCTTGAGCTTGGACAAGCTCTAGAACATAACCAAGTGCATCAAAAACAACAAAATAAACTTAAAGGGGGAAAGTGAGTAGCCTTTCCTTATATATTTGTGAAAGATAGTTACATCACATAAGACATCATTAACCAACACAAAAGCAAATGAATTGTGAAAAAGAGATTCCACCATATAAATTAAATAAATCATACTCCAAATCGGGTTATGATAACATAAAAAATATGGGGAATCGATCTACCCTATCATAAACCTAGTCAAATTTAATTTTAGAGCAATGATTTTTCAAAATCCCTTTTCCCATTCAACAAATATTTAATGGGTTTTCAACATGGTGTCACAAATTGGCCTACCTTGAATGATTTGTTTTTGTTTAGGTCTAACAATCTGACAAGAAACACACTTCTTTCTTAAAGTTACAACTTTAGCTAATATATTATCAGACAAAGTGGTCATGAGAGGTAAACTGAGTCAATACAAACTAGGGTTTTTTATCGTACACACCAGGGTTTGAATTCTTAAAAAAGTGACATGTTTTCCCCTCATGGGAGAACATGCATTCATAAGGGTGATGTTGATTAGGAAAAAACATGAAGGGTGTTTTATTAGCATGGGTGGTCACACACCCTTATAATAAGTGTATGGACGAGCATGCCTCACAATAGGTAGTTAGTGCTCACCACTTAGATAAGGGTCGAAGACACATCAAGAAATATAATAGGGCACAATGAGGTAATAATGTCTGTATTATATTATCTCTTACGAATAGGATTGATCAAACCTTGAATTTGGAATCCATCAATTTTGTCAGTGTTATTAGATGGTTTCTATTACAATGCCTTAGACAATAGGGATGGATCTAAAGGCCTTGAAAATGGTCGGGGAGGACCATAAGACCTAGATGAATATTCTAGGGACCAATGACCATGCATAATGCTACAAACCACAAAACATGCCCTCTATAGAAAGTCAATATCCCTAGAGTGGGATATGGGTGCCATTAGAATGGTATCTTAATATTGGAAATGTAATGAACTTGGTGCAAGAAATACTACAATTAGACATGATAGTACATAGATAATTACCTTGGAGAAACCCTATGGGAAAAATCCAACTAGAAGAATATGCTTCATTTGTTAACTCAATATGTAATCGGTTACAATTACCAAGGCTCTCATGGAGCTTTTAAGAACATATTTTCCAGAAGTTTTATCTTCTCTCAACAATGTCAATTGATTATTGAGAATCGTTGCCACCTAGTTAATTAACAACTTGGAGGAATGAATCCAATCTTTTCTTGAAATATCAAATTCTTTATTTCACATAGAAGGAAACTTCAATGCTATCCACATATTATAGAATTTCTTCATCACTACCTATTCGAATCTTCCCTTATTCATAATCTTAGGCTCTACTTTCCATTATCAAACTACAAATAAATCCATTTGCAAAGGGTGCTCTTCAAGTGATTTAGTGGAATCTAATAATATATCACAACTCCTCTTCCCTTTCAACAAAATCTACACTTCTAAAGAAGTGGTTCCCTTTATCTATACTATGACCAAAAAGCTATTTTCCTCATTCAAGTTGGTATATTGGATTTATTTTTGACTCTAGATAAAAAACAATGTCCTCATCTCTATGCATAGAAGTTATAATTCCTTTCTTTGTATGGAAGGTCAATTCCTTCTTCTATCCACTATAAAATGGGTAATATCTCTCTAACACCAATATTTAATGTCAAACCCTTTTATTATCATCTTCTCCTATATTTGTACACATCGACCCTTAGGAAGGATAATTGATAGGCCAAGAATAATTAATTACACATAATGTAATTGCTTACCTTCATGGAGTCAACAATAGGGTGTTCACAATGTCTATCAATGTAGTTTTCCCCCACATCCAGAAGGATAATCAATAAATAAGGTTCAATTACAAGAGATTGTAATTGCAAGGACTCAGGTGGAGTCATCGATTTGTGGGGTTTTAGTGTTCCCAATGAATGAATGTGTTGTTATTGACATGGAATGGGAAAACACATGTACCTTCTTAATTTTCTTCCTTCACTTGATGTGGGCCTGGTCATTCCTAGCCTTGAATTGAAAGTTACCTCTAGTTTTAGGCATCACCCTTCATGACACTTGTCACCAAATGATTAGATAACAAGATTGGAGGCATATGGGAATTGGGATGAGGATTTATAAACCTACAATAACAAGGGAAATTAATTGAACTTTGAATATATTTAAAGGTGTGTGCAATTGAAAATACTAACAAACCAAAACTAAAAGGGATATATACACAAACTATCAATGCGAGGCAATCTCGTGGTGTGTAGAAAGAGGCCTAGCACCTTCAAAATGATAATTATCCTCCAACTATCCACATATATGTATAATTCTAAATCTGCATCCCTCTTTGAGTCCAATGATCCCATGATTCTAGCATGGCCATGCTTGATGTCGAAGTTTACACATTTCAAATTCCTCCAAGTGTCCAATCCCACTTCTCTATGAATCCTATCGAGATTTCAATTAATTTCAAGGTATAAGGCACATGGGTTATGCAAGGGACTTAACACCCACATGGAGGTGAGTCATATGATCTCTCTACATAAGAAAATAGTCATAGTCATGTGGTTTGACAACCCAAAATGTAGGCCTAAATGTGCATGTTGTCAATCGAGTTGATTTACTCAAGAAAGAGGCGTCTCTCAAGACAGTGCTATCATTTAATGATCATCTTCTCTGGTGATTGTTTTTTATCCTTTTAGAGGTAAATCCTTTGGTTTATGGATATTGACCTTGAATCCCTTCCATCAACGCATCAATTTTTCCAATGACCTCCTTGATATTTCTGCAAGGGCTTTAATTACATTCCCTAACCTTAAGCAAAAATATGCACCAAATAAAATGCTAAGAAAACCAATCATTTGTTTGTCCACAAAAAATTCACTTGTCAAGTACATGGTGTTGTAAATACCTTGTGTTTTAGTGGATAATAGGAAAGATATTTGTTGGAATAGTCTTGGAATGAATGGTTTAAAAATAGAGGAACCCAAAAACACTTGATTCCCCTTGCCCTGCACATCCTATGGGGTATTATATGGATCACAAGGAATGATACAATATTCAAGGACATTCAACCCTCACCCTCTAATATAGTATATAGTTTTGAATATCCCTTCACTCCACTGGTTGGTCACTAGAAACAAAAATATCGGTAGATCATTACATGGTTGGAAGTGGATTACATAATGCCATATGGTTTCATCATCATTGTCGTCGTCATCATCATCATCATCATCAAAATCATCATCGTCGTCGTCGTTGTCATCGTTTTCACCTTCCCTTAATGTATTTTGACCCCAAACACTATAACCTATAACCACTATGATCCTAAACACATTGACTATGACATTAACCCATTACACGTCATCCTCATCATCGTTTTCATCGTCCTCATCATCATCAACATCATCCTCATCATCATCATCATCATCATATAATATAATAATTAATTATATAATATGTAATATATCATGTTTATATAATATATATAAATAATATATTTATGTATATTATATATATATATAACATAGCATACCCCAAAATAAATAAATAAAAATATAAAAATAGAAATTATATAATATATATTAAAATTAAAATAAAATAAAACAAAAAAAAAACCCATTATTGATCATATCATTGTGCACACGACCAAGGGAAAGGAGATCACTACGCACAAAGAAGACTGCGAGGGTGAGGATATAGACTGCCAGGGCATGGAGGGGAGATAGATCGTGACTGCGAGGGTGAGGAGATAGACTGCGAGGGAACGAAGGGGAGATAGACTATGAATGAGAGGGTGAGGAGATAGACTGTGAGGGTGAGGAAATAGACTGCGAGGACACGGAGGGGAGATAGACTATGAGGGTGAGATGAGGGAATAGATATAGACTGTGAATGACAATAGACTTGGAGGGAGAGTCGAGGGAACATAGATATACTAAGAGGGCGAGGAGATAGACTCTGAGGTCACAATGTGGAGATAGAATATGAGGGCATAAATATAGAGTGTGAGGGTAAGATGAGGGACCGAAGGGGAGATAGACTATGAATGGAGATAGATTACAAGGGTGAGTGAGGGCACTGAGATAGACTGTGAGGGAACGAAGGGAATATAGACTGCGAATGGAGATAGACTACAAGGGTGAGTGAGGGAACTGAGATAGACTGTGAGGGAACGAAGGGGAGATACACTATAAGGGAACAAATATAAACTGTAAGAGCACACAAATAAACTATAAGGGCACAAATATATATTGTGAGGGCACCAAGAATGGTGAGTACCTCTACATTTGAATTTGTGTAGGGTTTTATTTTAGACTTTTATTTTAGGGTTTTATTGTATATTTGAATTTTCTTGTCAATGGAGAATAGTTGACATGTTACTATAACAAAATATGAAATTATATAGATATTTCAATGATGTTATGTCTTCGTGTGAATTTCCAAACCAGAGGAAAGATAAATCTTTGACCAAACATAGAAATTCATGCATATCTCTCTGCAGTTAGAGCATCGTATGCAAGTGGATATATAACTTGTGAGAAAAAAACCTTGTTTACCAATATCCTCCTTTCACTTAACATTTATAATGACGAAAATTTGTTTGAGTTGAGATGCTTATGCGCAGCTCAAACTGTATAATTTCAGGAAACCGGATGGTCACAAAATAATTCTTCATGAAAAATCACAATAGGGTGTTGAGGATAAATGCAACAGATCAAGAGGATATTTTTTGAATGGAACTATGATTTCCACCCTTTGGATTTTCATTCTTTGTTGGGTCCACTACATCTCTTGAACTTCCCTTCCAAATTCATTACAATAAGCATCACCCAACTTGTTCATAGTTAGGAATTCCATTTCTTCCATAAGGTACTAGTGCAAGAATTCATTGATTTTGAGAACCCTCAAGCATTTAGGGATTTTATCATTCACCTTAATCAATGTTTGGTGGTACTTTGCAATGAAGTAATTTAGAATAAACTAGACTTTCTTTAAGTACAATCTTTGTCATTGTATGTATGCATCATCAAGGTGTCCCATGGGATAGAAGTTATCTTTCAAGGTTTTCTTAAACTCTTCCCTCTTGGTGATGGACCACTGTGCTTATTCTATCTGATGGGTATACTATCGCCACCATAAGATTTCATTTTCAACAAATTTGAGAGATACAAAAACATGAACTTATTAAAACTATTGAAATCAATGAAGATCCTTGTAGAAGATCTCACTAGTCAATTGAATATAATGAAATGTCATCTTAAGTGGATGCTAATCATACACTACCAAATTCTCAATATACTCCAAATTCAATTAAAAGAAATAAAATCTAAATGCAACAAACCTAAGGGAATGTCTCTAGTGTCTTCATGAGGGTCATGTCTCTAGTTCATGACTCTAAGGAGTCACAAACTTTGTGAAACCCACCATCATCCACCTAAAACCTTTTGGTGTACCTTTTTCCGTAAACAAATGACTCCTATCCCTGATTTAGATCCTCATTTCTTGTTCTGCGATACTACCCCCCTTTATGATGTTCTTGAGAAGCCTCCAATCCACATCTCATCTCTCCCCTCTTCATGTCATTTAGCCTCCTATGGTGAGACATTAAGAGAGCTACCAAGGTTATGAGCACTAGTAGGGACACTAATGAGGAAGGCTTCCAGGTCTAGTTCCTCATACATGGTATCCACTTTTTGGATATTCACTTTTTGGACTTCCATATTGTTGATTTGTTTAACTGTGATTTTTTTTAGGTTTCCCTCAAACATGGTCCCATCATATCATCCACCTAATTTTCAAATCAAGATCTATTTTATATCCAAACATTTATAGGACCATCATGATTGGACACACCTTCTCTAATATTTATTCTAAAATCTTTCATCCATGGATTTTTGATGAGCTTTAGAGGCACTTTAGGACCAAAGGACGGGTAGGTTTCCACTCAATTACCAAACCATTAATCATATTTGTGTGTTTCTACTAAGGAGATCTTCCACCACTCTTCAAAATTCCTTTGATGTTTTGTGAACTTTCAAAAAGATTTTGAATCAGTCTTGAGAAAGGCCTTGTTTTAGAGGCTCCACAACATTGGCATTTTGAAGACCTTGTTGGTTTCCATTATGAACTCTATCAATTCTTGGTTTCTTACACACCATCCATGACCTTCTCGACTTCATCGAGAGTACTTCATTGACTCTCTTTGAGACTTGTGATTGATGAGATAACATCTTTTCTCATAGAGAATATTAAAGATAGGGACAAGTGTATTCTACATCATGTATTGATCTCTCTATTTCTTTTTCGTATGTGATCTCCCTAGCCTCGTCACCTTGAGGCCATTTCAAATTGGTCTCGTTCCTTCAGATACTTCAGATTCTTGGGGACTCTATGTTTGGCAGGGTTCAATACTTGTATCTTAAATTATGTTCATTTGAGTCTGTTACCTCAACAAAGACCCTAAGGTGTGTTCATTGTTGATTTTCAAAGGTCTACTCGATTACTTCAATCAATGACCATTTCATTGGATCGACTTCCTCCCTTTTAGGTACTCTTTAGATGTCCCAAGTGAAATTCTATTGTCTAAACATATCCTAAATAGGGTAATCAAAGAGTACATATACAAATGATATATCTAAGTCACTAAGACTACACCCCGCTAGATTCTTAGCTTTAATATGGCCTTTTATTCCAAGCACTTTTTGCACTTGATTGACAACCTTATTATCATACCTCCATATTCACCCATACACTATATGTGTGCCTTCAATATCCCCCTTGGTCATGTTGGGTGGGCTCTCACTAGCTTGGGGTTGACATTGATCACCACATCCTGGTCGGATAGGTTTTTCTATTTATGCCACTTTCAGGAGACAAAGATAGAGAGACTATGAGACCAAAGGAGATATTGTTTCCTTTACCAAGACTCCAATATTTACCTCTCCACTTATTTTGTTAAACTAACCATAAGTTCCTTCCTCTCTTAATGAGAGATTTTCCAACAAATATTTTAGTCTTTGCATACCCCAACTCATTTAGAGACCATCAAGAGGATAAACTCTTCCTTCTCAGTTGTCCTATAAGATAAGGGTAACAAGTGATATATAGATATTCACACCACTTCAAACTCCAAATCAATTATACCTCAAGCTACCTCTCTCCCTCCACCAGAAAATTTGATCAAGATCCCCAAGACCCTTGAGGAGTTTCCTTTCTACCTAGGAAAAACACTACCAATCCAAAAAATAAATCAAATCCTAGAGATATTAGACTCTATCCCACCTCGCTAAGATCACTAGTCTCCATGTCAAATTGAGTGCCAAGATTTCACCCCCTGAAGGTCTTAGCCCTAATATGACCTTTTATTTTGAGCACTTTTTGTACTCAATCAATGACCTTACTAACAAATCTAGGTATTCATGAAGAAACTAGAGACGTACCCTTAGGTTTAAAGTCAAGGGGCCACTAGAGACATCCTTGAGGGCACACGCATCTAGGGACAAACTTGATGGATTCCAAAGTCAAGGTTTATGGATTCCAAACTTTATGCAACATGCAACTTGTGCAACATCAACACATCAACACATTAAACTTTATGCAACATGAAACTTATGCAACTTTATGCAACATGCAACTTTATGCATCTATGCAACTAATGAAACTACGCAAATTTATGCAACATTCAACTATGCAACTTATGCAAATTTCTGCAACTATGCAACTTTATGCAACAATGCAACTTATGCAACATGCAACTTATGAAACTATGCAACTATATGCAAGTTTATGCAACTATGGAACTTATGCAACTTTATGCAACTTATGCAACTTTATGAAACTTTATGTTTACAGGCCTCCCCATTAAGAGGCTTTTTGGTTTCCAAAATATTATAGGACCAATCTAGAACAATGTGCTATATTTATGTTTCTCTTGAACATGGATCTAACTATGAATGTTGGATTTCGTTACTGGCTCGAGTCCTTTTTATGGATTTATCTCTAGTTGGATTTGAAAGAGAGTGAAAATATCAAATCTCAAGAATCACCAAGTTCATTTCTATGATATACCAATTTTGAATCACTCGTTTGATGTCTACGATATCCTCTTTCACATTGGGTCACCAAGGCCCCATAATGAGTTACAATCCTCCTTGCACTCCACCAATTATCCCTCATCTACATACTCATGGGATGATCTCTAAAGTGATTCTCTATGCAACTCTCATATGCAATATCTCTCATTCAAAAATTTTCCAATCCTTATTATTTGTATATGGACAAACTACTAGTTTCACCATTGATATTAATTAATGGTTTGCATAGCCTACAACTCTAGTTTAATTTGCTTCTCTATGTCACTTCACATTTAGTCAGAAAAAAATTGACAATCATTTTTCATCATATTGGCATGTTTCAAGGTTTGTATAAAGGAAGGAATGCTTTCAATCTAAATAAAGAGGATTTGATACAAAATAAGGGCATCCTTACCAAGTACAACCTCCAAAGAAAGCCTAAGAATGCCCAACTAGTCAACTCTCTCAACTAGATAGCATGGGGAATGAGGGTCACTCCTTCCTTGGTGTTTCTATATTCAATTATTTGGTTCTTAACATGTGGTATTGGATCACGTTCCTTGGCAAGAAGTGTGGACAAATATTTTTATTTTTTTCATATTTATTTTTTCGGGAAAAAAAGAGGGCTGAGACATTATGGACGATTTATACATATTTTGGTGCAAAATTTGAAAGAGAGGGTTTTATATATGGACTCCTCTCTGAAAAACACCCAAGTTTAAAAAAACAATCGACTGAAACGGAGTCTGGGAAGTCAAGTTATTTGCATTTTAAAATTTGCATTTTAAAATTTGCATTTTTTCAGGGGTTTTTTTTTTTCCACGGACGATCGTGTGATTTTTCTAATTTGTGTAGCATCTAAGGCTGAATTTAATTTTTTTTTTTTTTGCCATATTTGAGTTCCTCTCACGATTTCACCCAATTTCAAAAAACAATCGTCCAAATCGAAGCTCTGGAAATGAAGATATCGTTGTTTTAAAATCAGTTATGTTTTTTGTTTTTTCGTGACAGTGGCGAGACTGCAAAGTTCATAATTTTTCATAGGGTGCTCATATTGTTACTAGATCAATGCCATTGAATAAATTATTTTAAGATATTTCTTTTGGTATATTTAATGTGGTGTTTCCAATGGCTATTTCCACTCAAACCCTTGAATAAATTCTACATATCACTGAAGCATTCAAAGCCCAATTGTGTGACACATTGTATAACACATTGCATGACAGATTGCATGACCTTACAGATGGCCTCAATGATAGTTTTCGTAGTATTCAAGATTCAATGGATATCATGCAAGAGATATATCTTATGGAAGACATAAGGGATGAATATAATCAAGAAATATATTCTTGGTATAATTTTGAGGTCATTGTGATGATTGGTATATGGATAATTGTCATTTTTGGGATGACAACCACTTCCATATTTTATTTGATGAATCTACTCCACCTTCTGTAGAGCACATCACTGTGACACATCAGGAGCTAGTTATGATTACCATTTTCGATCTTGCATATTCTACAATGGTATTGTTCCTTCCAGATTCATCTTTGACCATTCCCCACTTGTTGGATCATGTTGTCATTGATGACAATGGTTTGATTGATTGATGTCATTGATGTCAAGTGATTGATTGATGCCACAATATTGATTGATTGATGATTGATGTCAAATGTAATATGTATTATCCTTGATGAAAATGGATATATTTCAAGTATAGGATGCATATGATGTCATGCATAGATGAAGATGGATCAATGACTTGTCATTGATACATGATGCAAAGATGAAGATGAATCGATGTGATTTCCTTGATATATGATGCATAGATAGATTGATAATTATAGTCTTATCATGGTTGATAAAGTGCACAAATGGATGAACTCCAAAGTGGTACCCTTATGGTGAAATCCCTCACAGGAGGACGTTTTATGGATGATCTATCCTAGAAGAATGGTTTGAGAACCCATGGTTGATTGTGGAATGGTGAGATGAAGATCAATGAAGTTGTTGGTGAAACTATCCTAGATGGATATTGCTTGTCATGCCATTTTCGGTGGTATGTGGAATGTCACATAACTCCTCATGGTTTGAGAGTGATGGCCTTACGAAGTTGAAGGCCCCTCATATGTTTGCTTGAAGCCCCAAAAGGTCAAAGAAGTCAAAGTGATTAAAAGGAAGAAATCATTATTTAAATGGTAAAGTGAAGTGGGAAAGAAGAAATGATTATTTAAATGATAAATAAAATGACAAAGTCAAAGAAGATTATTTAAATATTCAAGTGAGATGAAAAAATCAAGAAGGAATATTTAAATGGTAAAGTATTGAAGAACTTTCTATTTATGGAAAGAGGTTAACCTTAAAATGTGGAAATTAGGTTAAGTGACCTAAAAATGGGTTAAGTGACCTAGAAGATGAAGAGTATAAATAAGAGGCAAGGGTCTCTTGTGAAATACACCTTAGTAAGTATATTTTGTGTGTATCTCTTGAGCATGATTGAAGATCTATTCTGAGAGAGAGAAGGTGTGGAGGATCTCATGTACGCATCAAATTTTCGACAATGTATGAGATATTGACGGAAAAATTCTCAGAGCTTCAGAAACCCTAGTTTCTGAGGTATACACGGGCTGTAGTGGGCCATGACACGTACACATGTGGGATGTATGAGGACAGGGCACATACAGTGGATAAAATCATGGATGTTTGTGTTTGAGCTGATGACTGGTTGTTGAAGACTGAAGCAGGTTCCAGGTATTCACTCTATGGGCTCAAATTTTCCACAAAGATTATGGTATGGCTATATTGTTGTCTTGATGGATACTTTTGTTTGTTGTGTGGTGAATGTTTAATTCATTCTTGATATGGCTCTTGTGATGTGGTTTATGTTGGTTGATGGAGTGAGCAACACTCTTATGATTCAGTGCTGATATGATTTCCATAGTACACTGGTTTCTCATACATGACTGACTAGAATTCATATTGTATGGTTGAGAAGCATGAATAAATTATTGGAGAGATTGGATGTGTCGTGATTGGTTGTGGGTCAGTTTGGATAGTAAAATACAAAAGATAATATGATTGCAATTTGCAGAGGATCTGAGTTGATTTTGAAGAGAAAATCCTAAGTAACTCAGAAGGCACATGCAGGCTGTAATATAGACTGACCACATACACACATGGGCTGTAGTGATCCAAGATGCGTACACACATGGGCTGCAAGACTGAAGAGTCGTGTACCTGTGACAGAATGATATCTGTGGAGGATTGTTTCCTCATCTCAGTTTGTGTTGAGGATGTAAGATGAGTCTTGCATATAGAGTTGGTGCTCTTGTAGAGTTGTACTCTATTCAGTTGTTGCTGAAAAACCCCAAGGATTGAAGTCCATAATAAAAATAAAATTGTACATACATATTTTGTTCTTTGTGTTCCTTGTGGTGATGATTTGTTGATGATATATTGCTGATATGTGTTCACATCTAACTGGTTATAAATGACAACAATAAGTAATGAGTAAATAGTGATTTCTAACTAATGAGTTTTGTGTAAGAGTGAAGTTTTGGGAAAATAACTCCACACTCATTCACCCCCCCTCTAAGTGTGGTCAGTGTGTCCAACAATTGATATCAAAGAGGGATTTCACTATAAGGCTTAACAAGCTTGGAGGACATCTATAGAAACACAAATGGATGATGAAGTTCCAATCCTTGATGTCGAAAATTATTCTACATGGAGAATAGAGATGAGAGTAGATTTGAAAGAAATGGGAATAGGTATTTGGAAGATAACCATTGGTCGATCAGTTTCTTTGAAGAACAAGTGAAAGTTTGCAGCTCAAAGGGAAGGAAAGAAGAACGATGCATTGGCTCTCAAGACCATTCTTAGTGAACTCCCAAGCCCTATCAAAGAGAGCACGTGAGAATGCACTTCTGCCAAGGATCTATGGCTAAAGCTAGAGGAGACATATCAAAACAAGAAAGAAGATGTTAAAGACCACTCCATCAAGATCATTAAAAGTAAAAAATCTTCAAAAACTCTTGAATGCACTATTTCTAAATGTGATCTTGAAAACATTTCAAATGAAGACAAAGAATCAAGTGATGATGCTAGCACAAATGAAGATCTTGAAGACGTTTCAAATGAAAGCAAAGAATCATGTGATAATGTTGGCAAAAAAGAAGATCTTGAAGGTATTTCAAATGAAGGTAAATAATCTCCAAATACTCTTGATTACAATGATTCAAAATGTGATGATGTTGAATTTTTCTCTACAAGTGAAAAGAAAATATAGAAATAGTTTGTGTAGAGTTTGATGGTAGTTATCCCATGAAAAGAATAGAAGAAGGACTAATAGAACTTCAAAATAAATTTGAAGAGGGTCTATATGAATATAAAATTGATCATTATTATATAGACTATAGCTATATTTTGGATAACACTAAGAAGTTTCTTAGGAGGAGTCAAAGGCATATCTTAAAGTTAAAGGGAATGCTTAAAGAACAAGAAGAGAGTAATCAAACTCAATTAGAAGAAAATGAAGAAGATATCACAATACTAAAGAATGAAAAATAAGATATGAAGGTAGATGATGAGATTAGAAATTTTTTTGAAACTATTGTCCATCTCAAGACCCAAATTGAAGAAGCCAAAAGGGTAGAGGAACAAATGAAGAATAAAATTAATGAAAAGGAAGAGTCATGTCATAATTTAGAAACTAAAGTTGTTGATCTTAGAAAGAAAGTAGAGAAGTCAAACAAATTCCTTAATAGCCCACTAATCTTGAACGAGATCTTGGAAAGTCAAACATCACCAAATGATAAATCAGGTCTTGGATACAAAGAAGCTACACATACTGAAGCAAGCACCTCAAAGATGCATGAGTTAAAGGATGAAGAAAAGTTTGCAAGTCAACCATCCAAAGGCAAGGAAATTTTCTAAAGAACTAAGCAAGAAGGACATCAAGAAGCTACCTTTACACCTCAAATAAAATGGACACCAAAGAAAAGGTATGAAAGTGTTTTTCATGGTCAATGTTATTCATGTAATGAATATAGTCACAAAGCTTTGGAATGTAGATATTATGCAAGGAGAAATGAAAGAATATTTCATAACACCATATGATGTTGGAGATGTGATCAAGTAGGACACAATGATGTTCACTGTAACACCGTGAGATGCTACAACTGTACTGGATTTGGCCACAAGTCCTAGGAGTGTTGGAATACAAGAAGAAATTCCATGATAAGGATTTCAGATAACATGACTAGAAGAAGAAATGAAGTAAGAAAGGGAGACATATTTGAAAAATGGAAGCTTAGAGCTCAAGTTATGAGAAGTAGGTCACCTTCAAAAGTGGGTGAAGAAGACTGAAAAACTACAGAAGAATGGAAGCCCTAAGGGAGGCTCAAGTGTGTCATCTACTGAAGCATACGCAGGTGACAGTGGTAACAATCATGTACATACATAGGTTGACCTTAAATAGTTCACGTACATACACAAGTTGTCTATGCAGCATGCCGCGTATATGTGGTAAAACATTGAGAAAAAAGGAGATGCACATGGTTTGCAACTTGATGTTATGGTATAACTCTCTGTTGCAGGGTCTGACATTTTTTGTTGCAGGTTTTGACACTGTTTTTTGTAGGTTTTCATGATTCTATATTGAATTATGTAAGGTGATGATAAAAATAATTAAAGACCATGTTGGATGGATGGCACTAACCCATGAGTATGGATTGAGGCATTTTTTTGTTGAAGAACAATGTTGGTTATGACAGTGAAGTTATGACACCTTGGTTATGTGATATATCTTGATGATGCTAACTAGAGGTTTCATTGATCTGTTGAAGCATACTACTAGTACATTTGTTGTTGGATGCTTATTATTTGATGTAGTGAATGGAGGATTGGTGTTGATATGTTGGTGTACATGGATGGTACATATTTTTAGTTTCATTGATATATCTTCTGATGTATTGTTGGAAGCTTACTGGTTGGAAAACTTGATGCATGCATTTGGCATATGGATAGGCTACATATTGGGACATGCAGTTGGTGAGTTGATGAGGTGATCATGTTGTAAATCATTGATGATCTATATTTGATGCATGATTGGTATATTTCTAGTACATTGGTAGAGGCACCTACTAGTAGTTTGATTGGCACATATTTTATGAAAGATTTGGCATACATGCACAAAGATTCACCATATTGTGGTATTGGTGCATGGTTGATGTAATTTCTTGGTTCAAGTGGTGATACATGTTGATGTACATGTTTGGTACAACATAGAAGGCATATGCTTTATGATAGTACACCATTGGTATTACTTGATTAGCACAACAATTGGCATTTGTTTTGAGATACATTGTTATGACACTTGGAGGCATATTGGTAGATGCACATGTTGGCATATGGTTGATACATTTCATTGATGAGATCTTATGGCACATTGTATGTTATTGATGTACATGGTTGTTGTACATGGGTGTTGTGCATTATGGGAACACAATTGGTACATGATGTACGTAGGTGATGTTTTACTCATGATTCTCTATTTTATTGTTGGCATATATTTTGTTTCAGGATGGTTGGTATGGCATGAGTTTGATGCATAAAAAGGTCCAAGGATCATCATATGGTAGCATATTGTTCATATTATAGAGAATATAGGGGGAGTAATTCTTATTCCCATGGTTCTAGGAGGAGAAACGAGCCCTATACTTGAAGAAAGAGCACAGAGGCATAGTTCTAGGGGGAGCAATGGTCACATGGGGAGTATGAGTGATGCATCTTCAACATTACATCAGAGTGATATCCCTTGTTAAAAATGGGAGATATTATTCAAAGGAATATCAAAGGCATTCAGATAGGGGGAGCATCCCCAAGGAGAGTTCAGATAGGGGGAGAAACCCCAAAGGGAAAGTGGCCCTTTTCCATTGTTGTCAAAGGTGGGGAGATAATCACATTGATGTGATTCATGATTATTGATTGGGAGAGATAGTCATGTTGATATGTTTGATGACTATTGATGTAGAGCATGCCTTGTGTACATGTTGACATCAATGATTGGTGTTGACATCAATGTTGGTATTTCCATCAATGCCAAAGGGAGAGATTGTTGGATCATGTTTTGATTGATTGATGTCATTGATTTCAAGTGATTGATTGATGCCACAGTATTGATTGATTGATAATTGATGTCAAATGTAATATGTATTGTCCTTGATGAGAATGGATATATGTCAAGTATATTATGCATATGATGTCATGCATAGATGAAGATGGATCAATGAGTTGTCATTGATACATGATGCAAAGATGAAGATGGATCAATGTGATTTCCTTGATATATGACACATAGTCAGATTGATTATTATAGTCTTATCATGGTTGATAAAGTGCACAAATGGATGAACTCCAAAGTGGTCCCCTTATGGTGAAATCCCTCATGAGAAGATGCTTTACAGATGAGTTATCCTAGAATAATGGTTGGAGAGCCCATGGTTGATTGTGGAATAATGAGATGAAGATCAATTAAGTTGTTGGTGAAAATATCGTAGATGGATAGTGCTTAGCATGCCATTCCCGGTGGTATGTGGAATGTCACATAACTCCTCATGGTTTGAGAGTTATGGCTTTACAAAGTTTAAGGACCCTCATATGTTGGCTTGAAGCCCCAAAAGGTCAAATAAATAAAAGTGATTGAAAAGAAGAAATCATTATTTAAATGGTAAAGTGAAGTGACAAAGAAGAAATGATTATTTAAATGATAAAGTAAAATGACAAAGTCAAAGAAGATTATTTAAATATCAAAGTGAGGTGACAAAATCAAGAATGAATATTTAAATGGTAAATTAATGGAGAAATTTCTATTTTTGGAAAGTGGTTAACCCTAAAATGAGGAAATTAGGTTAAGTGACCTAAAAATGGGTTAAGTGACCTAGAAGATGAAGAGTATCAATAAGAGACAAGATTCTCTTGTGAAATATATCTTAGTAAGTATATTTTGTTTTTATCTCTTGAGCATGATTGGAGATAAAAGGTATGGATGATCTCATGTACACATCAAAGTTTCGGCAATGTTTGAGATCGCGACGACAAAGTCTAGGAGCTTTAGAAACCCTAGTTTCTAAGGTATACGCAGGTTGTAGTGGGCCAGGACACGTACACACATGGGTTGTATGAGGAAAGGACACATACAATGGATAAAATCATGGATATTTGTGTTTGAGATGATTACTGGTTGTTGAAGACTAAAGAAGGTTCCATATATGCACTCTATGGGCTCAAATCTTCCACATAGATTCTGGTATGGCTATATTGTTGTCTTGATGGATAATTTTGTTTTTTGTGTAGTGAATGCTTAAGGAATTATTGATATGGTTGTTCTGATGTGATTTATTTTGGTTGATGGAGTGAGAAACACTCTTATGATTCAATGTTGATATGATTGTTGTTGATATGTGTTCACATCTAACTGGTTATAAATGACAACAATGAGTAATGAGTAAATAGTGATTTCTAACTAATGAGTTTTGTGTAAGAGGGAAGTTTTGGGAAAATATATCCACACTCATTCACCTCCCCCTCTAAGTGTGGTTAGTGTGTCCAACAATTGGTATCAGAGTAGGCCTTCACTATACATTTTAACAAGCTTGGAGGAGATCTATAGAAACAGAAATGGATGATGAAATTCCAATCCTTGATGAGGAAAATTATTCTACATGGTGAATAGATATGAGAGTACATTTGAAGGAAATGGGAATAAGTATTTGGAGGGTAGCCATTGGTGGATCAGTGTCATTGAAGAACAAGTCAATGTTTGAATCTCAAAGGGAAGGAAAGACGAATGGTGCATTAGCTCTCAAGACCATTCTTAGTGGACTCTCAAGCCCTATCAAACAGAGCATAGGACAATGCACTTCCACCAAGGATCTATGGCTAAAGCTAGATGAGACATATCAAAGAAAGAAAGAAGATGTTGAAGACCACTCCATCAAGATAATTAAAGGTAAATAATCTCCAAAAACTCTTGAATGCACTATTTCTAACTGTGATCTTGAAAACATTTCAAATGAAGAAAAATAATCAAGTGATGATGTTAGCACAAATGAAGATCTTGAATACATTTCAAATGAAAACAAAGAATCATGTGATGATGTTAGAAAAAAGGAAGATCTTGAAGGTATTTCAAATGAAGGTAAAGAATCTCCAAAGACTCTTGATTGCAATGATTCAAAATGTGATGATGTTGAATTTTTCTCTACAAGTGAAGAAAAAACTCTAGAAATAGTGTGTGTAGAGTTTGATGGTAGTTATCCCATGAAAATAATAGAAGAAGGACTATTAGAAGTTCAAATAAATTTGAAGAGGGTCTTATGAATATAGCAATGATCATTATTATATAGACTATAACTATCTTTCATATAGAACTAAGAAGTTTCTTAGGAGGAGTCAAAGACACATATTGAAGTTAAAGGGAATTCTCAAAGAACAAAAAGAGAGTAATAAGACTCAATTAGAAGAAAAGGAAGAAGATATAACAAGACTAAAGAATGAAAACTAAGATATGAAGGTAGATGATGAGATTAGCAAAAGTTTTGAAACTATTGTCCATCTCAACACCCAAATTGAAGAAGCCAAAAGGGTAGAGGAACAATTGAACAATCAAATTAATGAAAAGGAAGAGTCATGTCATAAGTTAGAAACTGAAGTTGTTGATATTAGAAAGAAACTATAGAATTCAAACAAATTCTTGAATAGCTCACTAATCTTGAACGAGATCTTGGAATGTCAAAGATCACCAAATGATAAATCATGTATTGGATACAAATAAGCTACACATGTTGAAGAAAGAACCTCAAAGATGAATGAAGTAAAGGATTAAGAAAAGGTTGCAAGTCAACCATCCAAAGGCAAAGAAAGTTTCAAAAGAACTAAGGAAGAAATACATCAAGAAGCTACCTTTACACCTCAAAGAAAATGGACACCAAAGAAAATGTATGAAAGTGTTTTTCATGGTCAATATTATTCAAGTAATGAATATGGACACAAAGCTTTGGAGTGTAGATCTTATGCAAGGAGAAATGAAAGAAGATTTCATAACACCATAAGGTTTTGGAGATGTGATCAAGTAGGACACATTGTTGTTCACTATAACACCATGAGATGCTACAACTGTAGTGGATTTGGCCACAACTCCCAAGAGTGTTGGAACACACAAAGAAATTCCATTATAAAGAATTCACATAGAGTGACTAGAAGAAGGAATGAAGTAAGAAAGAGAGACATCTTTGAAAACATGGAAGTTCAAAGCTCAAGTTCCGATAAGCAGGGTCACCTTCAAAAGTGGGTGAAGAAGACTGAGAAACTAGAGCAGAATGAAAGCCCTAAGGGAGGCTCAAGTGTGTCATCTACTAAAGCATACGCAAGTGATAGTGGTAACAGTCACGTACATACACAGGATGACCTTGAATAGGTCACGTACATATGTGATTTGTCTATGAAACAGGCTGCATGTATGTGGTAAAGCCTTGAGAAAAAAGGCAATGCACATGGGTTGCAGCTTGATGTTATGGTATAACTCTCTGTTGTAGGGTATGACATTATTTGTTGCAGGTTCTGACACTATTTGTTGTAGGTTTTCATGATTCTATATTGGATTATGTAAGGTGATGATAAAAATAATGAAAGGCCATCTTGGATGCATGGAACTAACCCATGAGTATGGATTGAGGCATTTTTTGTTGAAGAACAATGTTGGTTGTGACAGTGAAGTTATGACACCTTGGTTATGTGATATATCTTGATGATGCTAGTTATAGATGTCATTGATCTACTAAAGCATACTACTAGTACATGTTTTTTTAGATTCTTATTATTTGATGTAGTGAATGGATGATTGATGTTGATCTGTTGGTGTACATGGTTGGTACATATTTTTAGTTTCATTGATATCTCTTATGATGTATTGTTGGAATCTTACTGGTTTGAAAACTTGATGCATGCATTTGGCATGTGGATGGGCTACATATTGGGACATGTAGTTGGTGATTTGATGAGGTGATCATGTTGTACATCATTGATGATCTATATTTGATGCATGATTGGTATATTTCTAGTACATTAGTAGAGGCACCTACTAGAAGTTTGATCGGCACATATTCTATGGAGGATTTGGCATACATGCAGGAGGATTCATCATATTGTGGTATTGGTGCATGGTTGATGTACTTTCTTGGTACATGTGATGATATGGTTATATGTGCTAGAGGTATATATAATTAGATGATATTAGTTAAAAAATGGAAATCTTCGTTGGATTATGGAGATGGGATCTATGATTTCTCTTCATGTTGAGGCCCACAAATGTGGTTATATTTTCTGGTCACTTCTTTCAAAACTGCCCCGGCAAGGTTAGGAACTCTCCCTAGGTTCTCTCTGTTTTTTCCGCAGAGGCTCGGGTATTTTTTTCTTGGTATCCACTTAATCTATAGTTGTTGTTACCATGATTGCGAATACACTGCATTTTCAACTTGTTTTTTCCGAACGTGGAACGACATGAGTTAGCCATGGAAAGGGAGACAAAACATGTGTCCTCACCACATCTTTCGAGTGGGGTAGACCCTGGACTAGGGTTCTTGACAGATTTTTTTCTCCACTCAGATAGGAACTGATCTCTCCCCCCGAGCCTCCTCTCCCCCTTACTGGTAAGAAAACTACCACCTTCACTCCTCCCATGAACGATTCTTATGTTGGTTGTTTTGGGTCTTTTTTGTATTTTTTGGCTTCAGAACCTCTAGTCTCAGAAGGAGGAGTCCCCTCCGCCCTTTTTTCACCGTACGACCTAGCACTGGACCGACTCTCATAGGCGTAAGGGGGTTTTCTTCACTCTTCATCCTCTGCTAGCCTAGACTACGAAGGAAGCAAGTTTTCACCAGGGGGCACAAAGACCTGTGCCATCACAGATTTTGTCCACAGAAGTGAGGTGCTTTTTAAAACAGTCACACAGGAGTTTCCTCTCCCCTCCAAAGGTTTTATTTCTTCTCACCTGGACATTGAAGAACAAAGGGTTTTCACTCAAGAAAGAAGGGTTTTATCCCCTTCTTTTAGACCGAAGGAATAGTGGGTTTCTAGGGGACTCCATAGTGTGCAGTAAAAACAGAAAAGGAAAGGACTCCAATCCAAAGGAAAATTTGGCAACCTTGTGCTTGGGGAATAAATAGGTATGAATACGGTTGTGCAACTGTCTAGCTAGAATTTAGTTGGGAGAGTCAGTGAGAGGACTTTTGCTCTCAAAACCATGGTCAATTCATCCCATTCGGTATGGGAAGAACACCTTGGATATGCCCCAGAGGTTATTGAATTAAGTAGAAACTGGTTTTCCTTCAATTTCCTCCAACCAGAACATGAAAAATGGGCTTTGGGTAAAATTTGGAGCATAATTGTTTCACCACTTCTAAATCCTTGGAGCCCCCTTTTCGATGCTAGCAGAGAGAAACTAGATCAAATCCCCATTTGGTTCTGACTCCCATATCTTCCTCTTCAGTTCTGGTCTCTAGAATCCTTTAAACCCATCGGGAACTTCTTGGGTGATTTTCTTGAAGAAGACTTATCCTTCGAGGAGATAATACAAAGAAAAGTCGAAAGAATTTTAGTCAATCTAAATGTCAGAGAAGGGATTGGAGAGGAAATTGACTTAAGTTGGGGGAATGTCACACACACACAATTACTAGACTATGAAAACGTCCCTTTCATGTGCCTCCATTACCACCAGTATAGGCACCTGGTGGCAAATTTCCACCTTCCCCTAAGGACTAAAGGAGGCACTTTTTACAAAGAAAAAATAAAGGATACGACTCAAATTGACAATAGGAGGCAGGAAATTGGTTCAGAAAAGGTAGAATCCCTTTCAACGGCTCTTGTACAGTCCATAGAAGCCACAAAGGAAATGGTTCAGAAGGATTTCTCTCCATCATCGGAAAGACAAGCAGAGGAAGGACACGAGAAAACAAGCCTCACAACTCTTGATCCAGGAAGCTCAAAGACTCTGGTCTCCGGTAATCCTCTACTTTATTCTCCTCCTATTACTGTTTTAATTAAAAATTTGACACTAGAAGGAAATGAGTGGTTGGAAGCTATGAAAAAACTATCTATAAAAAATGCATCTTCATCGTTCCCCGAGAGAACCTCGGACGGTTACAAGGAAATATCCCTCACAGACGAGCCACCCTCTTCTAAATGACTTTTCCTTATAGAAGAAGTCTCCTTGTCATCCTCCCTTTCACATGATTCTTCAACCTCCCACTACTTTATAAGATCTAAAAAATGCGCACCTTCCATGGGAGGACTGGGAAAGGAGGAAATAGCTTCCCTGGATAGGGGAGGTCGTGAGAGAAAATCCATGTTTTCAAAATCTCAATCAAAATCTAGGATAGATCTTCTGTCCTGAAAACAATAATCAATTGAACGGGAACTTAGAGCATCAAGGCCTGGGGGCAAGGTTCCAGGATGAAGATTATGTCTTTCAATTACAAGGGTTTGGCAGGTGCCCTAAAAAAACCTGCCCTAAAAAGGGTGATTTTGATAGAACACCCAGATGTGTTACTCCTTAAAGAAACGATGGGAGTAGGTGAAGAGGTAAAGAACCACCTGGAACTTCTCCTCCATGGATGGATTTTTGTTACAGTGGATGCTATGGGTAGATATGGGGTTTTGGCCATGGGCTAGAACTCTCACAACATACAAGACATTAAATCTTGGGGTTTGGAATTTGGTCTTTTTATCACGGTTTTGGCCCCGTATATTAAAGATGTCATACATATCCTAAACAACTATGGACCTCATCAGAACATGAAACCATTTTGGGACTCTCTTCTCACTAATTATTTCTTTAAAGAGATGCTAATTCTACGGGGAGATTTAAACCTCTCTCTGGGTCCTTCAGACATGTGGGGGGACAACGTCAGGCCTGACCCCCTAGTATATTTTTTTTGACACAAATTTGCGGAGTGCATATTAACATACCTTGACCCAATTCTTCTCAAGCCTACCTGAAACAACAACATGGTGGGAGTAGAAGGAGTTGCAAAAAGACTAGACCGGTTCCTGCTAACTGACTCTCTTTTGGAAAAACACTTAACTGTAAAGTAGTGGATCTCTTTTGGAGGCTTGTCATATCATTACCCTATCTTTCTAGAATTCAGAAAGGGTTCTAAGAAGCCAACCAACCCCTTTAAATTTAACAAAACTTGGCTTGAAGATGACTCTTTCCTTGAATTGATAAAGGAACATTGGATCCCCTTTAGACAGGAGCTGGCCCTATTGACAACTTTCCAGTTTTCATAAAATCTGAAAAGGATCAAAGAAGTGGTAAAACCCTGGGCCTTCCAAAAAAGGAAAAATGAGGACAAGGAATTAAAAGAAACAGAAATTTAGTTACAAAGATTTTTGGATGAAGAAAGGGGATTTTTTGCCACAATTGAGTCAAAAATCAATCTACTCCTTCTGGAGAAAAGGAGGAATAAACTGCTAAAGGATAAGGAAGAATCATGGAGATTAAAGAGTAGAGCTATCTGGTTGGAGAGTGGAGATGAAAACACAAATTTCTTCCAATCCTTTGCAAAAGGAAGGAAAAATACCAATACTATTTGGCAATTGAAGGACTCGGTAGGGAACTTGGAAACAAATTTTGAAGGAATGTCAAAACTGGGGGAAAATTACTTCCAAAATATTTCCAAAGGATAGACCCAATATTCTATAGAAGAAGTAGTCCAAGTGGCACAATTTTTCCCCAGATTTTTTGAGGAAGCAAACAATCGACTCCTAATGGAAGAAGTTTCAGAAAAAAGAACTCCTGGAAGTACTTCACAGTTTCCAAAAAGATAAAATCCCAGGCCCAAATGGATGGACTATTGAATTTTTCGTGGGTTGTTATGAGATTGTAGAACCTTATTTGTTGAAGATGATTGAGGACACTAGAATTTCAAGTCGGATTCCTCAGAGCCTAAACTCAACTTTCCTTTCACTTATCCCAAAGACAGATAACCCAGAGACTCTGGATAACTTTAGACCAATATCTCTCTGTAATTGCACTTACAAGATCGTCTCGAAAGTAATTGCTAGAAGGATTAAAAGAATACTTTCTAAAAATATTTCGAAACAATAGTTTGGCTTTCTAGAAGGAAGAAAAATCCATGAAGCCATAGGTATAGCACAAGAAGGAATCCACAGCATGAAGAAAAAAAGTTTAAAAGGAGAAGTGTTAAAGATCGATCTCTCAAAATCATATGATAGAGTAAGTTGGTTGTACATATGGTTATTACTTACTCATCTAGGTTTCGATGTTCCTTTCATAAACTGGGTCATGAACTGCCTCACTTCGGCCTCATTTGCAATCCTATTAAATGGCTCAACTTATTCCTTCCTTTCCCCAGAAAGAGGTGTCAGACAAGGGTGTCCTTTATCTCCACTCCTCTTCCTCTTGGTAGAAGAAGGATTCAACAGAGAAATAATGAATGCAAAGAGTGCAGGCACCTTCTTTGGTATCAAAATCACTACAGTTATGTATCTCACAGACCTCCTTTTCCTGGAAGATGTTTTAATTTTTAGTGGAGGATCCAGAAGGGAGGTTGAGGTCCTAAGGAATGTTCTATATCTTTTCTCAAAATAAACAAGGATGCAAATCAATGACAAAAAATTCCCACTCTATACACATCTCTTATATGAAGAAGAAGAGCAAGCCCTCAGGGTTTTTCTCCCTTTTGAAAGGAAGACTTTAGATGATGTTCTAAAGTACCTAGGTTTTCTTCTAAACCCAAATGATTACAGAAAAAAGATTGGAAGTGGATTCTAAAGAAAATGGACAAAAGACTAAATACCTGGAGTCATTGGTGGCTTTCACGCGCAGGGAGATTGGTTCTGGTGAAATCAGTTTTGGAAGCTATCCCAGTTTATTAGATGTCCCTCTCTTGGATCCCTAAAGGAATTCTAGGAGCATCCATAAAACTCATCTCAAAATTCCTTTGTATTGGAAAAAAGGAAGGAATTTTCATCCCAAAGGAAATGGGAGGTTGGGGCCTAAAAATATTTTCCTCTTTTCCAAAGATCTGGCAACCAAGGGGGGATGGTGCCTTATAAATACTACCAGCCTTTGGACAAAGGTTATTATTCAAAAATATATTGAACTAGTCCCACTGGAACTTTGGATCAGAAGCCAACAAAAATCCAAAAAGGGGGCCTTGGTGATCTCGAAAACAATTTTAAACGCTTTCCCAATAATTGAAGATGGTTTAGCTTGGAAACTCAGTAATGGACAATGGTTCAGAATAGGGAAATACCCTTGGCCAGGAAGTGAAGGTAATCACATACTTTCAGAGTAGTTAATACATCGTCTGCATTCATTGGGTTTTACTTTTTTATCCAACCTAGTGGATCATAGCCGCTCCACCTTATGGTCACAGGGACGGATGGATGAAAATAGCCCGAGTCTTAACGAAGAAGAAAAACTTGAACTAGAAAGATACTTTTACCTTCTAATAACATCACACATAAGACTCATGAATTGCGAGGACAAGATGATTTGGAACCCGACCCCCTTAGGGATTTATTCCCCAAAATTGTGTTATCTAAAATATAACTTGAATTTATGCCTCTGAGAGCCTGATTGGTGGTGGAAAAAATTGTGGAAGATCAAAAGTCATACAAAAACAAGACTGTTTATGTGGAATGTCCTGCACAATAAAGTTCTAACTTGGGATAACCTTCA
>JZKD02S1847956.1:15616-62439 GCA_000966675.3 Picea glauca
AAAGCTTGAGGCAAGGCTAAAGGGTGGGGACAAAACTGGCTTGGCAATTTGGCAGAGTTCCTTTGCTATGATTTTTTCCTTCCTTGAATAGTACCCCTACCCCTCCTTTTATAGGTTAGGAAGAGCTAGGGTTTTAGGCGAACTCTCGGCCATGCATGGCGGAGAGTTCCAGTTAACTGACAAAAAGCCTTGTGTCCCGGTGGAAACTTTCCTGATTTTTTGCTTTGTTAGGTACCCGCGAGCTGTTTTGGGTTAGCCCGCGGATGCCCGCATGCAGTATAAGGACAGCAAGCGGTTGCCCGCGCCCAATGAGAAGTTAAGGCGCAGGTTGTTTGTTTTAAGTGGTTTTTTGAGGAATTTCTCAGCATGAATTTGGCTAGGAAGAGGCATGAGTAGGCCTGATGCCAGGTAAGCAGGGATAGTGCAATTTAGGGTTATAACACCCCCTTTCAGTGTCGTATTTATTTTTCATCTCTTCAGCGAGTGATTTCTCCTTTTCTTTATCCTCGAGGAATTGTGCGGGATCCATGCCCCGTGATGGAAGCCCTATCATGTGCACAATGAGCTCTACGTCTATTAAGACGAGCTTGTCCAGCCACAAATACCCACCATGTGTGACTGCTATCAATTGTTTGATGCAACTGTTGTCATATATTCCTTTGCCAAAGTGTGGTAGTTCCAATAGACCTAAAATGCCTATTTTAGCCAGTCCTGTTGCCCACTAGAGTGGTTGATGAACTGGTTCCCCAAAGAGATCTACACCCATAGTCTGTAGGTAGACTTGCTTCGCGAACTCTAGGAAATTGTCCATGTCCATTACATCATGGTCTGGGTACTTTAGTTTTTCTACATACCCTAACAAATTTTCTTTTACCCTCACCCCTTCTGGTATGCGCGACAAAACAATTGTTGTGGAGGGTTGTTTGCGTGGTGACCTAGGTATTTTTTTCTTATCCTTTTGTGGTGGTGGCTGACTCAAGGTTCCAACATCCATTTGTCATTCTCCATCATATTATTCTGGTCATCTAGTGACATCTTCCACTGCTCCCTCCTGTGGGTGTTTTGACACAGTTTCCTGTGACTCTTTTGGCTCGACCACTTCTTCTTGATTTGGCGTCGTCCCATTGACTCTCGGAGCTTCTTCAAGGTTTCCTGGTTGCACTTGGATTCCTATGTCTTCATTATGTTGGCCCTGACCCTCTTTCGGCATATCCACATCCATTCTTACTAGTGATGTCTATTGGGTTTCTTCCACAATGGGTGTGGGGCTTACTGGTGTTGTATCTGGTGATCAGATTTCTTCCACATTGACGACCTCTGGTGGTTGTTGTTTTCTTTCCTGCGATTGTGTTTTTGCTCTAGTCCTAACTCTAGAGTGTCTGGTATTATGGCTTGGTTCTGCTTGTTTAGGTGGTGCCATGGTGGTAAAATTTGATCGTCTGTTGAGATCAGTAGCCTCTACAGCCTCTATAAACTTCTCTTTGTGCTTCATATGCTCTATTTCTCTCTGCCTTTTCTAATTTCGCAATAAGCCTTTTGGTCCCACGTCCTTTATTTGTATGGGCGTCATGGGAAGCTTTTTGAAGATGTTACCTTTATGAGGGATTCAATGAACCTCCAGATCCTTCGTAATTTACATTACTCTCCCTTGTCATCTCCAGTTGGAACGATTAATGCGGTGTCCAGTCAATCGTTTCCAACATTCAATTCTTCTTGCCTTCATCACTTAGCACTTCTTTTGTCGTCTTTTCCTTTCCCACTTTTTTTCATTTTGAACTGACCATTGGCCTTGTCTTCATCAAGTTCATATTACTAAGTGTGTGGCTCTTTCTCCTTTTGGTGCACTATACCTCCGTTGGTACCGTTTGATATCCAGTTTTTTTTTTTTAGACTGTGTTATGAATTTCAAGTTATGGGTGGTCAACTGTCCTTTTACAACTTTAGTCAGCTTCCATTGATCATCCCTCTGATTTTTGCTCCTCCTATGTCTTTTAGTTGTACAACTCCCTCGTTTGTGATAGTTTTTACTTCATACGGTCTTAACCATTGCATTTTGAGTTTTACTGGATGTCGAATTGATTTACTGTCATACATCAACACTAAGTCTCCTTCCTTTAAATTTTTCTTCTTGATATGTCTATCATGCCAAGATTTGTCCCTTGCTTTTTGAACATGTTGGTGGAACCCTGCTAGGATCATATCTTCCTCCATGATCATCAGTTGATTCAGCCTCTCCTATATTGTGCCTCGTTCTTTCATGTGTGTAATCGCTGCTATCCACAGACTGAGTACCAAAAATTCTAATGGCACTATTGTTTCTTGGTCGTATACCAATATGAATGGCGTGTGTCCTATCATCTTCTTTCATGTAGTCCTATATGCCCATAATACTACTAGTATTTTGAGGTCCCAATCATCCATGTTGACATTACAAATATCTGTTAGTGCATTCTCAAGGATTTTGTTAAATGCTTCCACTGTTCCATTTTCCTGTGGATGATATGGAGTGCTCTTTTGATGATGGACTTCAAATTCTCTAGTCACAGCCTTAATGGTGTTGTTAATGAAGTGAGTGACTTGGTCGCTCATCAAAATTCTTGGGCAACCAAATATCGTGATTACTTGTTCAAATATAAAGTGTGTTGTTGTTTCTACGCTGCAATCTTTCATTGGTGTTGTTTCTGCCCATCTTTTCAGGTATTTTGTTGCGGTGATAATGTACCTTGATCTTGTCCTCTTTATTGGTGGGTTAATTGGTCCCACAAAGTCTATTGCCCATTTTTCGAATACCTGCAACATTACCTGTGGTCGCAATGGCATCTCGTCCCTTGTATTAGGTTTACCAACCCTCTGACAGATATCGCATCTCTGGAAATACTCTTTCGAGTCTCCGTGAATGGTCATCCACCATAGTCTTGTGCGTAATAACTTATGTGCAGTAGCTCTGCCTGCATATATTCCTCTTGCTATTCCCTCATGGGCTTCTACTAAAACTCTTGGTCTTTCATGTTCTAGCACATATCTTCACAAGATGTTGTCTGCTCCCATTTTGTATAAGTGTCCTGCGATCAGTTGATAGTCGGTAGCCCGGACTACCAGGTTTTTCTTCTGTGCGGTGTTATATCCATGTGGTGCAGTGCCTGTACTCAAGTACTGGATGATATCTGCAAAATATTCATCAGTTATCTAGACTGAAAATAACTGTGCGTCTAGAAATTTGTCCTCTAAATTTGTAGGTTCTTCTTCGTTCGTGACCCTTGATAGATGGTCAAGTCCTGCATTCAATTTTCTTGGATTAACTATTATTTCAAACTCAAACTCTTAAAATAGTAGTAACCATCAACAAATTCTCCCCCCTAACACTGGCTTGTTGACTAGGTATTTAAGGGATGAGTGATCTGTGAACATCTTAAAATGTTTACCCAATAAGTAATGTCTGAACTTCTGCAGTGCTTAGACCATAGCTAGACCTTCCCTCTCTGTAGTGTTGTAGCTCTACTTCGATTCTGATAGTTTTTTGCTTGCAAATGCTATTGGATGATCTAGATCTCCTGCTCCTGGCTGTGCCAAAATAACTCCAAGTGCTATGGTTGATGCATCTACATGTACGTGGAATGTCTTTGCCCAGTTTGGAAATACCAGTATTGGCGTTGTTACCATTTTTTCTTTCAGTGTATCTAGACCGTGTTGACAATCTTCATTCCACAAAAACTTTGTATCTTTCCTTAACAGTTTCTCCATTGGCATGGTAATTTGCACGTGTCCTTTGATAAATTTTCTATAGTACCCTGTGTGTCCCAATGTCACTCTTAGTTGACGGACTGTTTTTGGTGGTGGAAAGTTAACAATTACTGCAATCTTTGCAGGATCTACTAGTAAGCCTTTCTTTCATATTATATGGCCCAAAAGTATCCCAAACAGTGTTCCGAAGATAAATTTCTTTATTTTTAACGATATCTGGCACTTCCTGCATCTTTCTAACATCAGCCGTAAGACCTCTACATGGTCTTTCAACAAACTATAGACTGTCCAATCGTCCAAGTATACTTCTAGAAATTGGTGGATAAATTCCTTAAATGCAACGATGACTACTCTGGAAAATATTGTTGGTGCATTCTTCAGTCCAAACGACATCACTGTGTACTGGTAGGATCCCCATTCTGTAGAAAATGTGGTCTTGTATCTGTCTTCCTATGCTATATTGATCTGGTGGTAGCCTGAGAATCCATCAATGAATGAGTAAACTTCGTTTCCTCCTACGTTCTCCAACACTTCATCCTTGAAAGGTGTAGGGAACGGGTCATGTAAGCATGCATCGTTCAACTTCCTCAAGTCGACACATATTATTATCCGGCCTTGTTTTTTCTCCTGAAATACGATCGGGCTTATCCATTCTGATTCTTCCATGGGTTCTATAATTCCATCTTTGAGCATTCTATCGATCTCAACTTTAACTTCCTACTTATATATAGTGGTGAGTGGAGGGAAGAACTCGAGGAGAGTAAAGAGGTTTGTCGAGGGAATCAGGTATTTTAGCATCCCAAGGAGGAATAATTTAAATGCAAGAACTTCTTGAATTTAAATCTCAAAGAAACTGAAAGGAATTACACCAACACTATAATCAAACATTCGTTATAATGCAGTCACAATAATTCAAGTGAATCAGTCAATCATGAACTCTTTTAGCATTAGAGGGAAACAAGAGGGAGTAAGAAACATGAATGTCATTAAACAAGAAATCTCATACTACAAAGCATGACCAGAGAACTAGAGTGTTCATTAAAATGTTACAAATCGGGATCTTTGCTCTACCATTGACCATAAAAAAATATCAAAATTGAGTATTTATACTCAAAACAATTCACTCCCTTTAGAAGCACACTATGGTCATTGCATTCAAGGCTTGGCGTCTGCTTCTTCTTCTGTCAGGTTGCACATTCTTTTCCTCTGTCAGATGCAAACTCAGACAGTATGGGCTTTGCAGGAAAAAATCATCAACAGAGGAACTCCAGACCGTCAGCCTACTGCCATGGCCACACTTTCATACTTTCCATTTATGGTTGAAACGAGGTTTCAACCATCACTCCTTCTTTCATTAACTTCTTTCATTGGGATTGGGGTGAGCCTTAACATCCATGAATGATCTAGGAAGTGCTTTTGACTTCACTAAATTAATCTCGGTGCTTCGAAACCATGCTTCTTTTCTTCTGCAATCAACAAAGGCACTCTCAGGAATTTGTCTTTTGGGAGTTTTCACTCCATCCTGATTCCAACATCGTGATGCTTGACCCTGTGAAAAATCCCTTCAGATCGACGATCAGTCATGCTTGGAAATTGATGACCACAATTATTTCCTTGAAAACATAAGACGTCAGCTATGCAATGGGCGCTTATCCTTCTTTTGGCCCTACTTCCATATAACCCGGGCCTATGACCATAGGCACAAACTTCCTGAGTTTTGAGACTTCAGCATATCAACACATCATAATTTGGGACATCAAGACTCGCGAGTCTTCAAAACTCTTCCCTCTTACTTTCCCGACTCGTGAAATCACGAAAAGCTGATCCAACGGTCCAGATCTCTCCTTTGATCAACGACTGTGATCCTTTTGCAATTTATCATTTCATGAGCTCTAAAGACTCTTCTCTTTGACTGCTCTGACTTGCGAAATCACGATTTAGGCTAATCGTGTACCACGTGTCCTTTCGAAATGAACAACTTTGATCATTTCATGACTTTGGACCTCTCCTTGATGTTATACATCGTGTAAATTCACAATCCCGATCAACCAATGGTCGTCAATTCGATCACCCTGATGGATCTCCGTTGTTGGAAATTTATATGCTCACTCGCTTGAATTGATTTTATATCAGACTGCTTCAAGTGTTTCACTTGGTGCTCACGAATGCGGCCTGTGTAGTTCACTTGAATGAGTGGTTGAAGGCTCGGGAAAATGAAGATCAGAGACATATATGAAGTGAGGAATGACCAGTCTAAGAGAGAACAAGAAGGTCGAGGGTCGATACTTCTTAGATAGGACGACAAGGAAAACAGGTCGATCAAATGGATGAAGGCAAACAAAAGAAAAACTACAAGTCAAGCGGAAAAAATTACAATCGGGTCTGCAGAGGAAGATAGACGGGAAAAATACAGACTCAGGTAGAAGCCACAAACCTCAAGACCTTGACAAGTTTATGTGCTAACATTAGGCTCCATGGGGGATAGAGTCCTCCCTATGAGGCTCTAATGACTATTTATGTGGCTTCAGTGCCTTAGTGTTGGGTTGTGGAGTCTTCAATTAAAAACATAACAAAATAAACACAAAACATGAACGGTATTTACAATGGTGGGATGCCGACTATGGTTTTAAACAAAAAACATTTTCAGGAAGTGACCATTTACAGGGCCACCAAAAACTTTGTCCCCCTCCAAATCCTGCAACCTATAAGTGCTATTCAGAGACTTCTCAGAGATTTTGAAAGGGTCGATCCAAAGGGCTTCAAATTTTCCATGTTTGCCTTTTTCTTGTCTGGGGGCATCCCAGTTGAGTACTAGATCTCCCAGCTGTAAATTTTTTTTTTTTTCCTTTCCTTTTAAAGGCCTACTTGATTTTCTACTGACAGTCATGCGCTCTATCCATCACATTCTCTCTAGTCTGCTGCACTTCCACCAACTGATGAATTTTCCTGATCATGTCATCAGGCTCTTCTTGACAATCTTGGAGGAATTTTACTACAGGCAAGGCGAGATGAGAAGAAAAAATTCCTTTAGCCCCATACATGAAATAGAAAGGAGAAATTCCCAAGGACCTCTTCGTTGTAACTCTATCATCCCACAGAGAAAACTTGAGCTTTGAATCTCATGATTTTTTGTTGTCCTCTAAAAATCTTTTGATGATGTTTATCAGGATTTTGTTAGAGGACTCTGCCAATCCATTGCCTTGGGGATATTAAGGGGTAGAGTGAATCAATGCAATCCTGAAATGATCACAAAACCTTATCAATGGTTCAGCCTTAAAGGATGCAACATTATCGGTGATGATTATGTTCGGACAACCAAACCTTGCATTATATCTTCAAGAAAATCAATGATCACTTTATGAGAAGTGTTCCTTGTAGGGATAGCTTCTATCCACTTGGTGAAATAATCAGTTGTAGTTAATATCCACCTGTGTTGACCACTTGAAGGAGGATGAATCTCCCCAATAAATTCTAGGCCCCATTGCTGAAAGGGACCTGGAGCTACTACAGGCTTTAATGGTAGGGACTTGAGTTATTGCTTCCCAGAGAATGTTTGACATTTGACGCAAGCCCTGATTTTTGCACAGACATCAATGAACAGAGTAGGCCAGAAGTACCCAGCCCTTATAATTTAATAGGCCATGGTCCTCCAGAAGTGATGTCCCCCACATAGGCTGTCATGAAAATCAAACATAATCTTATGGACCTCTTGTGGGTCTAAACATCTCAAAATCACTCCTAGAGGATATTTCCAATACAAAACTTGGTCGATAAGGAAATATCTAATTGTTTTGAGCTTTAAATATCTTTCCTTTCTCCTTCCCATACCATCTAGGGGTTGCAACTCCTACAGAAAATATATAAGGTCTTTATACTAGGTGCATTCTACCAATGGGGGGTTGTCTTGAGAACTTTTGTTGGACAACATAGCCTGCCAATCATCTGAGAAAGTATTGATGAATTTAACCCCCAAAGATTCATAATTAGATTCAACCAACAACTTGGCCAAACCTTGACCCTTTACTAGCTTGGTGGGTTTTATTTCGAGATCAAATTTGAGGATTTGAGCAATTCACTTTCTCCTTCTCCCGTCTATGTCAGGCTGAATGAGAATGTCCTTCACAACAGTTGAAGGAACATATGCAATATCCTTTGAATGCAGAACATAGAATCTGAAAACCTTGAGGGATTTCACCAAGGCATAGGCCTGCTTCTCCATGATGTCATATTTGACTTCTGCGTCCCTCAATGCTCTGCTGAAAAAGGAAATAGGTTGTTCTAGTCCCTTAGCATTTTTCTGTAACAAAACGGCTTCCATGTATCCTACGAAGCAAAGGAAAAGATCAAGAAATCCTTGGAATAATCAAGACTGATCAGCACAGGAGCCTCAGTCAGTTCCTTCTTAACTTGGTTGAAGGATTCTCTGGGCTTATAAGTCCATTTTACTTCATTCCCCTTCCTGAGCATGGTTGTGATATGCTTCACCAATTCAGTGAAATTTGAAACAAACCTTCTCAGGAAATTGATTTTACCCAGAAAGGATTGAACCTCTTTCTTGGATCTGGGAAGCGATAAGGCTTGAATAACTTCTACCCTGATGGGATCAATCCTAACCCCTTCAGCTGATACTATGTGCCCCAATAATTTTCCTTCCTGCATAGCAAATAATGATTTCTTGGGATTTAGGGAGAGAACAAACCTTCTGCATTTCAAGAAAACCTTCCCCAGATGTTGGCAATGTTCTTTATCATATTTGGAGAAGATTGTTATGTCATCCAGATAGATGACCATGAATTTATCCTTTTCGCCAATGAAGGCAATGTCCATGGATCGTTGGAAGTTTGTTCCCGCGTTCATCAATCCAAATGGCATTTTTGCATACATGAATGTACCCCAAGGAGTGGTGAAGGTCGTCTTTTATCTATCTTCAGGAAAGACAGATATTTGCTTGTTGCCAAAAAAACCATCAATCATGGAAATCCTAGATGCACTTGTCACCCTCTGCAATATGTGTTCCATCTTTGGCAAAGGGTAATTGTCTTTCTTGGAGCTTTTGTTCAGGTTTCTGAAATCGACATAGAGTCTGATTTCTCCATTATTTTTTCTCACCAGGACCTGGTTGGCCACCCATTCAGAATATCTCAATGGGACAATGATTTGGGAGTCCAACAACTTTTTACCTCCCTTTCCATAATAGGCAGTAGCATAGGATTTATTTGTCTCAATTTCTACCTAAATGGTTTGGCCTCCTCTCTCAGTGGAATCTTATGCTCAATAACGCTGGTGTCATATGTACTGAGGTCTTCATAGGTCCAGGAAAACACATCAGTGAATTCCTTTAATAACTCAACATACTCGGCTCTCTTCTCCCTTGACAGGTTGTTTGATAACTTAACGAACTTTGGATCCCCCTATGTACCAATGTTTCACTCAGCTACATCAACATCCTCAGTCAGGCCTTTAATATTTACTGCCACATCGTTCCCATTGAACAATATTTCCAAAGGAACCAGTCCCTTTGGAATGTGGTTGCTAAGCAGTTGAAAAATATGGTGATTAGCAATTTTATTCAAAAATACTTTAGGGGGAGGGTCACCCTTGGAATCATGATCCTGATCAATGTGTAATGCAAAGAATTCACCATCAAATTCCAGGAACCTCATGATCTCAATATCATCCTCAAATACCTTCCAATGCTTGACATTGTCAGGTATGGAGGGTATGTATTTTACTTCTATATCATACTTGATCTTGGGTGGTGGAGGGACTCTAAAATTGCTTGCTGAAATAGCCAGAGAATCGACCATGACATTTTCTTCTCTGGGAACAAATGAAATGTTAAAATCTAGGAAGAAACTGTCAATTAGATCCCAAAATTCATTTCTGTAACTTTTGAGTCGAGGGTTTTTGGTCTGATAAATATTTCTGATTTGTTGGACAATCAACTCAGCATTTCCAAACACTTCTATCTCTTTAATCCCCATGTCCTTTGCAGCCCTTAAGCCCAAAACAAGAGCTTCATATTCTGCCACATTATTGGTAGTCTCAAACTCTAATTTGTATGACAGAGACATGGTTTCCTGAGCAGGGGATACAAAGACTACTTTAGCGCCATCAACATTCCTAGAAGAGGCTCCATCAAAGAACATTTTCCACACTCGGGTAATTGGAGGAGAATCTTCATTGAGAGTAATGGACTTTCTGATCTCAAGAGGAGGTTCAGGGGAATTGATGAGCTGCAATAAGCCAGACCCTAAATCAGTATCAAGGGAAAAGATAGGATGATTGGTGGGATCTGCTTCATCACTGATAATGTAGGCCAATTGAGCTTCTTTGTACAGTCTCCTATGCTCCCCTCCGAACAATGGAATGGTAGCATATGTGAGGTCCATTTGTAATGTTCCCCCAAGTCTTTTTATCCAAGATCTTGACAATAACATGCCAAACTTGGGAGGAACATCAACTACCACGATATCCATGACCACACTTTTCATGGGGAGTTGGAACAAAGTCACCACCAGATATTTGATGACCCCAAGAGATTGCACTCTCCTTGAGTCAAAAGAATATAAATCATGATAAGATTTAGTGATCTCTAATCTGAGTTCTTCCATGACAGTTTTGGGCATGAGATTATGAGAATCCCCAGTCCATCAGACAATTATGCAACACCTTATATTGTATATTTAGGGATGTATAGAAAGGAGGGGGTGAATCATATCTATATTCTACCATAGGAACTAGGATGACTGCTCGCTTTTCATCTTACAAATTGATTGAGTCGGAGGGATGAGTTGAGGGATCAGAATGCAATAAATTAGAGAGGCTCCTTTTGAAATCTTCATGCTTGACCAACTTAGAGAGGGGTGCAGGGATCTTAATTTTATGGATTTCATGCTTAAAATTGAAAGAGGAAGGGGATTTCAGTACTTCTCTCACCTCTGGGATATGGTCTTTGGCTACTGGCGAGAGATTCTGAGTTTTCTTTTCTTTGTTGTTGTTTACTACATATTTGGCGGGATTATAACCTCTGGAAGGCTGATCAGGAATATCATACTTTCTTTCTTTCTTCTTTGACCTAAAGTTATATTTATTTTGGTCGTCATTATCCTTGTCTCCCTTACTCAATTCGTTTAGCTGACTGTCCATGAGAGACTCCTCGTATGCCGACTAAGTGAAATGGGGAAATGGGGAGGTGTCTCCAAGACAATGGATTTCAGGATCGAGCTCCTCTTCCTCCCTCTCTTCATCCACAACAAGGTTATTTTGGAGAGGGGTTTGGATTTTCTAGTTATCCATATCCCTGTTTTTGGGCTCTCTCGGAAGTATTTGAGGGGTGTTATTGGGTATTTTGAATTTTCCTCTGTTATCATCATTTTGTGCATTCTTATAACCTTATTTCCCTTCAAACTTCATCAAATCCATTTCTGCAGACAAGGACTTCATCATATTGGTTAATTCATCTACTTGGGGGTAAGATATGGGAGAACCATAGGTTGAGGCCTCAAACCTTCCTCTTCCTCTATCTCTGTCAGATTTTCTCCTAAATCTGTCGACCGCCAATACGTTGGACTCCACTTCCAGGGCTGCATCTTGCATAATATCCAGAGAAGTAGCTCTTCTTTCCCTCAACAGGAGGCAGAAATCAAGGTCAAAGGCACTAGCATAAGTAATTTTGGTAGAGGCCTTTGTAGGCTTTATCTTAACGGGGATTTTGTTGTACATTTTATTGAACCTTATGGAGAAATCAGAGACTGATTCTCCCTCTTTTCTCTTTAGTGACCCAAACTCCATGATATAATACATAAAATCTTTTTTGTCCCCCCACTGCCTCAATAAAACATCATCTAGAGCTTCAATCCCAGCAATAGATCCAGGGTTCAATCCCCTAAACCATTTCCTAACCTCACCATCAAGGCTCTGGACAAAGACTCTCATCCAAACATCATTATTCTCAATATTCATATTGTTTGCATAAATGTACAAGGCAACAAGGTGCTCTTCAGCAGTTATGTCTTCCTCTACAGTGAATTTTGGCATGTATTTTAAGTAATCTCCAACAATGAGAGAATTCATTGGCTTAGGTAGGACTAGAGGGGCATATATTGTAGCTACTATGGCGTCCATTCTGTTTCTCGGGGGATTAGCACCTGCCATAGGGATAATAGGTGGAGGATAATTAGGAGGGGATTGAGTTCGAACAAGGGAGACTAGAACCGAATTTCCCAGAAGAAAGGGAAACAACAGAGGATTTGGACAAAAGGTTTCAGGGCTTGAGTGAACAGAGGTTTCCCTCTGGGTGGAAATAGTAACAGTAATAGGAAGAGGGGTGGTAAAGCTCGGGGTAGGAAAATATTCTAAGGTCTTGGGTCTAAACCACGGTACAACTTCGTGGGAGAGAGGAGAGATGAGGATCTCCTCCTCCAATCCTAGACTAGGAGGGGAAAACTCAACAAGAACACTCCCAAAATTTAAAGTTTGGGAAACTCCAACAGACGGTATGATGGGAAAATGAGAAGAAAATATTGGAGTTTCTAAAGGAGGACAGTAAAAATCATCAGAAATACCTGGTTCAGTAGTAGAAGTACCTTCTCGAAGGGCCTTTCCCTTTCTGACAATTTTCTCTGGGTCAGCTTCAAGTGTTGCTAGAGGCAGTTGTGGAGTGGACCTTGTGTGTCTGCTCTTGAAGCCAAAGCTGAAATAGTGGAGTCACCAATGGATCCACGTCAATAGAGTCACCACAGTGGAGTCATCAGGTGCACAATCGCAATATTTGATGTACTAAGTTCTGATGCACCTTCAGAACTAGTAAGCTTTGTCGTTCAATCCCAAGGAAAATCTTCAATTTCATCCCTGGTAGCGACAACATAAATGTTAGCACCAGAAGTCACCTCTGGATTCCGATAGAGGTAAGCCTAATACCCATCATATTTTTATGTCACGGGTTGGTTATAAAAGGGTCAAATGGGCACAGACTCGGGCTGGCATTGTTCTGATTCATAAAGCTAGGTTGGAAAAGCATAAGCAGGCAAGTTCTTGGTCTAACTTTAGTCAGTAAGTTTAGTATAGTGGTGAGTGGAGGGAAGAACTCGAGGAGAGTAAAGAGGTCTACCGAGGGCATTAGGTCTTTCAACAACCCAAGGAGGAATAATTTAAACGCAAGAACTTCTTGAATTTAAATCCCAAAGAAACTGAAAGGAATTACAACAACACTATAATCAAACATTCGTTATAATGCAGTCACAATAATTCAAGTGAGTCAGTCAATCATGAACTCTTTCAACATTAGAGGGAAACAAGAGGGAGTAAGAAATTTGATTGTCGTTAAACATGAAATCTCAGACTACAAAGCATGACCAGAGAACCAAAGTGTTCATTAAAACTTTACAAATCGGGAGATTTGCTCTACCATCGACCATAAAAAAATATCAAAACTGAGTATTTATACTCAAAACAACTCCCTCCCTTTAGAAGCACACTCTGTTCATTGCATTCAAGCCTTGGCGTCTGCTTCTTCTTCTATCAGGCTGCACGTGCTTTTCCTCTGTCAGACACAAACTCAGACAGTATGGGATTTGCAGGAAAAAATTGTTAACAGAGGAACTTCGGACCGTTAGCCTACTTCCATGACCACACTTCCATACTTTCCATTTATGGTTGAAAGGAGGTCTCAACCACCGCTACTGCTTTCATTAACTACTTTCATTAGGATTAGGGTGAGCCCTAATATCCATGAATGCTCTAGGCGATGTTTCTGACTTTGCTGAATTAATATCTGCGCTTCGAAACCATGCAACTTTTCTTCTGCAATCAACACAGGCACTCTCAGGACTTTGTCTTTGGGAGTTTTCACTCAATACTAATTCCAACTTCACGATGCGTGACCCCACGAAAAATCCCTTCATATCGACAATCATTCATGCTTGGGAATTGACGACCACGATTATTTCCCTAAAAGCATGAGACATCGACTATGCAATGGGCAATTATCATTCTTTTGGCCCTGCTTCCATATAACTCCGGGCTATGACCATGGGCCCAAACTTCACAAGTTTCGAGACTTCATCATATCAACACGTCGGCAATTAGGGACACCGGGACTCGCGAGTCTTCAAAACTCTTCCCTCTTACTTTCCCGACTCGTGAAATCATGAAAAGTTGATCCAACAGTCCAGATCTCTCCTTTGATCAATTACTGCGATCCTTTTGTGATTTCGCATTTCGCGAGCTCTAAAGACTCTTCTCTTTTACTACTCTGACTTGTGAAATCACGATTTAGGATAATCGTGCACCACGTGTCGTTCCAAAATGAACGGCTTCGATCATTTCATGACTTCAGACCTCTCCTTGATGCTATACTTCGTGTAACTTTACAATCTCGATCACCTAATGGTCGTCCATTCAATCGCTCTGATGTATCTTCGCCGTTGGAAATTTATATGCTCGCTTGCTTGAATTGATTTTATATCAAACTCCTTCAAGTGTTGTGCTTGGTGCTCATGAATGCATCCTGCATGGTTCTTGTGTTGGTCTAAGAGAGAACAAGAAGGCTGAGGGATGATACTTCTTAGAAAAGATGACAAGGAAAACAGTTCGATCAAACGGATGAAGGCAGATAGAAGAAAAACTACAAGCTGAGGGGAAAAACTTACAATCGGGTCTGTAGAGGAAGATAGAAAGGCAAAATATAGACTCAAGTAGAAACTACAAACCTCAAGACCTTGACAACTTTATGTGCTAATAACATGTACTTGTCTATGTGTGTCTTAATCTTCATAGATAGATTGATTTTCTCTAATCCATTAGAGTAGGAGATAGTCGTTTATCTCTTGTTATCCATTGTAGGTATTGTTTGGAACTCACAGATTGGAGTAGCTTGGAAAAAATTTGAAAGTGAGGTACATCATACTATCCCTCCTCTCTTTTTCGATGGATAAAATTAATCTATAGGAATGGTAGTGTCCAAAGGTAGTTTTTTGTCTTGGTAGAGGGGTCTGTACTCCAAGGGAAAGTTCACATGTCATTAGGGGAATATTTATGTAACACACATGCATAAAACGGAGCTTGTATGCAAAATTTACGACCCCGAGAAGTTGAGGTACCAAATTACACATTGGGGCCCACATAACTTTTGGATTTTCATCTCCTAGGGTTAGGTTTTTTGATGTCTAGGGTTTTGGTATTCATGAGTAATGTTAAAAATGCCTCTGGAGCCTCATTGTAATCATTCTTCTCAGATGGATGTGTGTAGCAGCCACATCTCTTCTCAGAGATAGCTACCACCATTCAAGCAAGTTGTTTTCAGTTCTATAGTTTTACAGTTTCAACCTATTTTATTTATTCAATAAAATTTATTGTTCACTGGATATCTTTTTTTGTTCTCCGTATCTCTTTGTTATTGTATTCAGTCTTTTATTCATTTTGTTCTGCTCATAAATCTGGATCATAAATCTAGAGGAAGGAATATGTCACAATGTACCTTACAATCATAGAATTCAATGCTTCGCCCATGATATTCCAAATAATCAAAAGAGGGGGTGTTTTAATTGATATTTTATATGTGTAATTTGCTTGAACATGGATTCATCTCACAAATCCATATTTTCTTCCTGTGTGGAACGATCATGATACTCGTGTTTGTGATGTAAGTGATGAGTATGATGTAACCACATAACTTATTCCTGGGGTATCCTCATTAATCTCTCTACATTTATTGTTTATCACACAATACACATACACAAATGGGTAGAGAGTTCTTGTGGAAGCATAAGTGCCTAAAAATGTAAAACGAAGGAAAGGTTATACTCTTAATATCTTGCAAATATGACTCCAATTTAGATGAATCAAAACTAAATTGATCTTATTTATTATATAGTTTCCTATTAAATTCCATGATAACTAAAATAGAAATTCATTTTTCGAAAGTAAATGCATGTACATTGCTTGAAAGTCTTATATAACTTGTACTTATGATGGTTTTTATCTACATAGGATATGGGGGGGGCTTGGAATGATGGGAAAATAAAAAATACAACTCAGAATCTCAACATAAACTATGCTCTTCACCCGCAAGATAAATATGAATGACCACTGCATAAAATATGATGAGACAGATGTTATGGATCAAGGTTTTTAGGAATATTCAATGGTGGAAAATTGGTTGTTTAAACTAAGTACTCGAAGTTTCCCGCAAGCTAAGAGAAATCGCACACATAAACATCACAAACTATCCTCATTGGTTCATAGTTGAGGGAGTGTAGATGCAATCGTTATTTTTTGTGGAAGCATTGTGAAATATGGATACACATTTTCCTATAACCTGTGAGCCGTAGTCTACGAAGATGCAAACATTGCAGGCACCATTCCTTGTAGGGGTCGCCAAGAAACTCCAATTTGTAATTCCCCAGTTATTTGCAAGTTGCAGACCATGCGGGTCATAAATCTCTATAACTTACCTTTGAAAAACCTACCATAACAGATTCAATCCTTTGCATGCCTCATCTTTCTGTATTTACCTTTGCGTAAGTCAACCTTACCTAAGGTCTACATCCCGTCTACAATCCTGCACCACAAATATTTATGCTTAGGAGACCTATTGACTTGTTGTTTAAAAATTGGTGGGACCTTGGCCTAATCAGAATCACATAAGAAATTGGTAACATGACCCTAAACCCATGAACCATAGATCATGAGGGAAAATATGTGTAGAGAATCTTACGAGGGAAAACCTATGCAAGTTTTTCCAACCGAAGTAATAACACAAAGACTCTACATCCCCAAAAACTCACAATCCACAACCTTACAACTAGTGAATCTAATCCCTGAAAAAAGTATTGAGCCACCCTCACTACATATCAATCTCCTCTAAAGTTCAAAAATATTGTAATAAATTCAAACAAACCTTATTGTACTGAAGGATGTTCTGCAACCTCACCCTTCAATGACCAGTGATAAGACATTTTAATATATGAAAATCATTGAGGCCATCGTTTTGTACACTCTTCAAAGTAAAATTGTTGTGAACTGACTGCAGTACAAAGGAAATACAAAATGTCATGAATACATGTAGGTTGAATCATAAAGGATCTTGATATTTTGTTATGGAAGCTAATATCCGCTTGGATTTTCAGGATGCACCGAACCTGATGGATGAGGATCATACCTGAAGATGGATAAAATACAAAAATTGAATACTTTAATGGAAGATACGCCAATGGAATGTGAAATTTTGTGGATTTAAGAAGCTAAAAAATAGCACAACATCCAAATATTATACAATTCTTGGATAATAGGAAAATAATCCTTTCCAGCAGGAAGTTTCAAATTTATCAGTGATAAAATTCCTCCCATTTCTTCATCACATTAGATAAAAGGATCTCATTAAACATATGTAAAGGGAATACTATAGATAGATATAAATCTTTTAACAATGAAAGGATATAGAACTTGAGCTACCATGACCATGACATTAGTGGAGGTATACTCCTCCTAGTTATTTGCACCAGGGGCACCATCACAATTCAACAAAACCAAATGCAAGAGGGCCTTCACCTATTTTCGCAAGCAACAAAGTACCTATTCTCAGATAATGAAGTATACAATTGGAGAGATGGAAATCATATGTTGGTTGTGGAGCCTGGTTATCTTCCTGATTTAGAGGTCTTTGTTTTCAGCTGTGTTTATATGCCATGAAGAATTTACACCCCAGAATAATGTACACTCCTCCATGCGCGAGAGTGAAGGGGGGCTTGTACCTCCTGCAAGGTCTGGGGGAAAGAAAGGGTTTGGGGGTGAAGCCCTCGAAGGAAAAATTTCCGTGTAAATGTATATTGTAATTTCATAGTAAATCTGGACCGTTCATTATAAGATCGTAGATTTGTGGTAGAAGTTATGTTAGGGTTTTTTTACCTAGAAGGAAACCCTCTTTTATGAGGGAAATGTATTGTGGCTATGTATCATTGTGAATATTGTATTCTGAGTGAGGAGACTGTGAGATAAAGAAGAGGAATTTATAGCGGGTGTGTTGTAGGTTGTATCCCTTCATTTGTTGGATAATAATAAAGGAATGACCTGGAAATTTCTCTAGTGGACGTAGCCCACACTGGGTGAACCACATATATCTGTGTCTCTATTGTATTATGTATCAAGCAAGCAACAAAGTACCTATTTTCAGATAATGCAGTACACAATTGGAGAGATGGAAATGATATGTTGGTTGTGGAGCCTGATTATCTTCCTGATTCAGAGGTCTTTGTTTTTAGTCGTGTTTATATGCCATGAAGACTTTACAACCCAGAATAATGTACACTCCTCCACGCGCAAGAGTCCAGGGGGGGCTTGTCCCTCCTGCGGGGTTCGAGGGAAAGTGGGGGTTTGAGGGGTGAAGCCCCCGAAGGAAAAATTTCCTTGTAAATGTATATTGTAATTTCATAGTAAATCTGGACCGTTCATTATAAGGTCGTAGATATGATGGTAGAAGTTATGTTAGGGTTTTTTTTTCCTAAAAGGAAACCCTCTTTTATGAGGGAAATGTATTACGTCTATGTATCATTGTAAATATTATATTATGAGTGAGGAGACTATGAGAGAAAGAAGATGAAGTTATAGCGGGTGAGTTGTAGGTTGTATCCCTTCATTTGTTGGATAATAATAAAGGAATGACCTGGAAATTTCTCTGGTGGACGTAGCCCACACTGGGTGAACCACATATATCTGTGTCTCTATTGTATTGTGTATCTTCTGTGTTTTATTTCTGCGATCCTATTTTTCTAAAATAATACACAATTCAATCTAAGTTCCATCGAGATCAAAATGAATAACCAAGCTTTTACCATGCAGTAGAGACAAAGAATAAGAACAAAGGTTGACAACTATTTATGTTCGAAAAAGGAGAAGGATGAAGGGAAGATATGCATTTCCTTCTCGTCCAACTAGGTTCCTTGAGAAAATGTGAGAGGTATAGAACCAATGAATATGTTTTCATGTATTTGGTTGTCATATAGACCAAATTTTCAGAAGAGGATCCCTTCACCACCAAAATTTTTAAGTTTCTCATCTTCCTAAGGAGATCAGAGTAGGAAGGAGTATTTTGTAATGATTTTTCTTTATTTACTTAGAAAAAAAAGGAATAGGTGGAGGGGGTAGTTGTAATGTTAGTAACTAAAAATATCTACAATTAAGAATTTTAATGGTCCTCCTTAATGTATAAATGGAAGTCCAGTGTAAAGAAAAGAAATGGAAGGGGAGTTGGAGAACTGAAATTGAGTGTTGTATAACTATTTATCAGGCTCAAAGGATGATGATAAATATTTATGCTTGTTATTATAATTTAGAGAATGAACTATTTCATGGAAGGATAATAATAGAAAGCAAATTCATGATTTGTTTATGCAATGGTGCAGTGTTGTTGATTATTTTATGCAAATTTGTTTTTTTCAATTTGTCAGTTCTGTTAATCGTAATTTGTAGGAGATTATTATGAATGAATTATGAGCTCAATTATAGGAACATGTTTATGGTCATCTATATGCAAACAAGTATGTTAATATGATTTAATTATGTAAAATCAAAACTATTTTTGTTTCCCACATTGAGTCATATGCCTGTAATTGATTTTGTTCTCATTAAAATAGGATAGGAGTTGTGAATTACATTAGGATTGCATCAACATATTAGAATAATTTGGATGTAGGATTTAGTCTAGATTAGATGAAAAAGTCTCTCTTTTCTGAGAGAAATTCATTTGGTTAGTGGTAATTGGGCCCATATGTCGATGGGGATTACTATACCTATTGAGGGTGGGTGTGATTGGCACTTACCATCGGAGAAAACCCCCTAATGTCAACATCACGATTTTCATACACATCAATAGAGTCTTGCAATACAGTTCCAATGAGGGTGATCAATTGACCAGGTAACATGTAGTCCCCAATACCTTTGCCCATAATTCCTATCCTAACCTGGAACCACTGAGAATGATCCTTTTTTTTCCATCAACATCATGTTCATCCTTTCTGCAACTCCATTCTAATAAGATTTGTATGGAGTATTCTTCTTCCTTTCTATACTGCACTTCTTACAGGAATCTTCAAATTCATTTCCATCGAATTCTCAACCATTTTCCATCCTCAACACTTTAATTCTCTCCCCTTTCAGATTCTCCACAAGAGCCTTAAACTCTTTGAATTTTTCAAAGACTTCATATTTATTCCTAAGGAAATAAATCCACATTTTCCTCAAGAATTCATCAATAAATGAGAGATAATACATATATATTTCCCAGTGATGGAACTGACACGGCTCTAAACACATAATTTTGCACCAACTGTAAAATATACTTTGCTCTTGTAGATCCAGAGGAGAATCTTACATGTTTATTCTTCCCATATAATTTTTTTTCACATAAATCAAAATCCAAAGAGCAATTGGCCATAACTTCAACAATACCTTTAATGTGCAATACTCGAAGGACCTTCTCTCCGATATGCCTCATAATTTGATGCCACAACATAGCCTTTTCTCCAAAGACTCGTTGACATTTCCAAATGGTATGTCAAGCAAGTAAGGGAGACCACCCGATGGCAGGTCCCAACTATACCTACTCTCGTTTGATGTAGCATTTCTGACCAGTAGGTGGGTCTGGTTGTCACTAAGAATTAAAAGAAGAAAAAGAGGAAAGAAAATGGACTATCCCCAAAATAGTTCTAATTAATTCTAAATATAATCTAAACTAAAAGAAAACTATTATGATCTAACTACTGTTATCATATCCCACGGGAGGAAAACTAACAAATGAGAACAACTTAAAATGATACTTTGATAATAGAAATAGTTCATGGAATCCAAGAGTATGTTATAACAATAATATTGCAAATATTATCTCAAATAGTTGAAGAGGAGATATGTAACACATGCCTACACTCATTAGAAATCACAACAACATAAGAATCATAAATACTAAGCACAAAAATAGTCCATATGATTAGCACTTAGAAAACTCAAATGACAAATACATGTATAGAATAGTCCCACATCCATTTGCAAAAAGTTATGACTTTAAAAATTCCTCCTGCTCTTCATATATTCATAAATAAGAGTATTTCCAGACTATACAATGGGAAAAAATCTTTTACTACATCCAACGAGTCCTCTTTTATAAGACAAGAGAGACTCTTAAGATATTGTGACTATTCACTTCATTTTCCTTTTGATTTGTCATTTTACATTTCAATTTTTCTTTACAGTTTTCAAAAATTAACACATGAGCGCTATGAACAGAAGTTAAAGAGACTCTTGGGTGGTTATTTCCCCCCTAAATAAATTTACACATGACATTCATTAAACAAAATTATTAATTTTTTCCATTGGTGTCATCTTCTATTACTTGAGTTATTCTGGGCATTTTGGGTGCTAGCCTGCTAAATAAGATCATCCCATCTTACTCTTATCTGTCTCTGCCTTCCATCGAGCTATTGCAGGCCCAATTTTGATTCTTGTAGCCTCAGATACAACTGTTGGAGCATTCTACAACCCATTCTTCAATTAAATTCAGGCCTCTTATGTGTTTTTCATTTTCTAAGAATTTTGGCCTTCAATCTGTCAATATTTTATGTGCTATCCTATTCTCCTCTCTTCTAGATTTTTGACAAACTATCTTGGGTATGATTTTGTTTCCTGTAGCTCCAGAGAGGAGAATTAGAAAACAACTTGTAAAAGTTGATAATAAAAAACCATTAACACCATTGAAGTCTTTTAACTTTTTAGATACGTCAATGCTTTTACATATATACATATATTAAAAAATAATTATATAAAGTGAACAAAATGATTTTATGCATCTTCCTAACTTAAAAAATATTATTAAACATATATCTTCTGCAAAGACATATCTTCGATGTAGACATATCTTCTGCACAATTATTAAGCAAGAAGTAGATGATTGATTGTACCTAAATATTAATATGTATTTTACACACATAAAATAGTTACATAAAACGACTTTCTTTTGTTAATAATAGGAAAACATTAACACCAAAGTCTTTTAACTTTTTAGATACCTCAATGCTTTTACGTATATACCTATATTAAAAAACAAGTATATCAAGTGAAAAAAATGATTTTATACATCTCCCTAACTGAAAAAAATGTTGTTCAACATATATGTCTTCTGCATAGACATATCTTCGACGTAGATATATCATCTGCACAAATATATCTTCCACACCTCCACATAGGTATATCCCCCACTCAGCCAATAAAACACAACAAACTTAAAAAAAAAAAGAGCAGTTTCATTATGCATGAGACATATCATATGAAACAACAAACTTCAATAAAATGGACTAGTTGCATTATGCATGAAGCATACACTATGAAGCAATAAGAAAATGAACTAATTGCACCTGAATAGTAATATTTAATTTAGACACATAAAATAGTTACAAAAAACAACTTTCTTTTGTTAATCATCAACAAACATTAACACCAAAGTCTTTTAACTTTCTAAGTATCTCAATGCTTTTACATATATACATATATTAAAAAACAAGTATATAAAGTGAAAAAATGTTTTTATTYATRTGCCTAACTTAAAAAATATTGTTAAACATATATATCTTCCACAYACATATATCTTTGACAGAGACATATCATCTGCACACATATATCTTCCTCACCTCCACATAGGTATATCCCYGYATARCTAATATAGCACAACAAACTTCAATAWAACATAGTAGTTGCATTATGCAYGACATATACRCTATGAAGCAAAAAACTTCAATAAAATACAATGGTTGCATTATACATGAGACATACACTATGAARYAAGAAGCAAATGAAGTAATTGCACTGAAATATTAATATATATTTTACACACATAAAATAGTTACTTAAAACATCTTTCTTTTGCTGATAATCAACAAACATTAACACCAAAGTCTTTTGACTTTTTAGATATCCCATTGATTTTAAGTATATACATATATTGAAAATAAGTATAAAAAGTTAACAAAATGTTTTTGTGCACATATCGTTAACTTTAAAAATATTGTTGATTAATGGTCATAATATAGGCTGAACATTGAAACTTAATATAACTAAATGCACATGGAATTAATATTAGTTGTCAAAAGAAAATTCATATAATAAAGAATAATGGCATTATTGTTTATGCAAAGAGGACAATGATAAGAATAAAGTTTAAAACAAGTAAAAACATTAAGCATAAAACTTTGTGAAAATAAACAAAAAAGTAAAGTGTTCAATGTGGAGTAAAACTTAGTAAATAAGTGAAATGTTCAATGGGGAGATTAGCATATGATGAAAACAATGAAAGAATGTAAACTTAGTAAATAAGTGAAATGTTCAATGGAGAGATTAGCATATGCTGGAAACAATGAAAGAATGTAAAGTGTTTGGAGAAAAAACATTTAGCATAGAACTTTCTAAAAATAAGAAAAAATGTAAAGTATTCAATGTGGAGTAAAATTTAGTAAATAAGTGAAGTGTTCAATGGAGAGGTTAACATATGCGAGAAGCAATGTAAATAGGTGAAGTGTTGAATGGGGAGGTTAGCCTATGTGGAAAACAATGTAAATTGGTTGGAGGTTAGGATGGGTGGGAACCAATGCAAGGTGTCCACACATTAAAATTGTGGGAAGCAAAGTGGGTAGAGTTATCATGTTAGAATTGCGGGAAGCAAAGTTGGTAGATTTTTGAAAACAAGAGATGAATATTGAAACTTAATATAACTAAATTAAAAGTAAGATAACCTTGATACTGACAATGAATGTCACCCCAACAACCTATAAAGGTTGATATTCAACAAACATTAACACCAAAGTCTTTTAACTTTTTAGATACCTCAATGATTTTATGTGTGTGTGTTAAAAAATAAGTATATATAGTGAACAAAATGCTTGTATGCATATGCCTAGCTTAAAAAATATTATTAAACATATATATGTTCATCACACATATATCTTCGACACAGACATATATCTTTATCACACATATTAATAAATTTCAATTAAACATAGTAGTTGCATTATGCATGAAGCATACACTATGAAGCAAGAAGAAAATGAACTAATTGCACCTAAATATTAATAGTTATTTTATGCATATAAAATAGTTACATAAAACAACATTATTTTGTTGATAAACAAACATTAATACCAAAGTATTTTAACTTATATCTAAATGATTTTAATTATATACATATATTAAAAAATAAGTATATAAAGTGAACAAAATACTTTTATGCATATGTCGAACATAAAAATATTGTTAAACTTAGATATCTTCTGCGTAGATATATTTTCGACATAGACATATTGTTTGTACATATATGTCTTCTACACCTACACATAGATATATCTTGAGCACAACCAATAAAACAAAAAAAACCTTAATAAAACATAGTGGTTGCATGATGCATGAGGCATCCACTCTAAAGCAACATAGTGGTTGCATTATGCATGGGGCATACACTATGAAGCAAGAAGCATAAAGAAGGAATCAATTGCACCTAAATATAAATATTTATTTTACACACTTAAAATAGTTACATAAAGAAAACTATTGCACCTAAATATTAATATTTATTTTACACACTAAAAATAGTTACATAAATAAAACTATCTTTTGCTGATAATCAACAAACATTAACACCAAAGTCTTTTAACTTTTTATATATCTCTATGCTTTAAGTATATACATATATTAAAACATAAGTATATAAAGTGAACAAAATGATTTTACGCATATGTTTAAGTTGGTCTATTTTAACCTTTGTGTGAAGAATTCATATCACTCATCCTCTAGCGATCCCACACTTCCACAACTCCCCACTTCAAATAGTTCCACAATATGGATTTTAACAAACAATACACCAATACTACAACAAACTTTAGTAAAACACATTGGTTGCATTATGCACGAGGGACACACTATGAAACAACAACATTGGTTGCATTATTCATGTGGCACACACTATGAAACAACAATATCCAAAATCTTCCAAAAATACCCGTTGTATAAATTAGTGAAGAAATTTGAATAGACCGAAATCTTTCAAAAATACTCACTTACCCCTGAAAGTAAAGGCAAACCAAAATCTTCTAAAACTACCCATTATCATTATTTTTCTGTAACTAGTTGCAATCCACAAAACTTTTAAAACTAGTTGCAATCCATAAAATTCTTAGTACAAAATCATGTCATACAAAACACAAAAATCCCTTCAAAATTTATGAATCCTACTAAATTTGATGAATGCTCTTGTTCCAACCATCCACTAAACCATACATAAGTAAATTGTCTATCAAATTCTCACCTTCTCGAAGACAATAAAATGTTGTTTTGAAAGACCAATCAAAACAAAAAAAAAAACAATAAATCACTCCCCACAAAGTTAAACTTTGAGAAAAAATAAAATTTTTGATCAATGTAAAAACAAAATAACAATCAACCTAAAACATGCTATAATACATAAAAATTGCAATTTTTATTTAATTATAAATAATTCACATACATCTTAATTTAAGATTTAAAAAAAAATCAAATTTTATATAATAAAAATTTACACTTTGATAAGTTTACACTTAAGAAAATAAATTTCAAGATGGTTATTATAAAACAAAGTTAATAAACATATAAATTACAATTTTTATTAATAATAAATAACTTACATACATCTTAATTTAAGATAATATTTTTAAATCTTTTTTAAATTTTATATTATAAAAAATTTACACTTTTATAAGTTTACACTTAAAAGAAATTTCATAAATATTTGATAACACTTAAAAGAAATTTTATAAATATTTAAATATTTGATAACTTTAAAAATAATTAAAATAATTAAAAAAACATTATATTAAAATACATAAATCATTCAACAATACATCAATTTAAAGATTATGTTTTTATTACCAGTTTATTAGTCAATCAAATTTTATCGTTATCGCCCCCAATGATTAAAACATATCTTTAATTAAACTGAAAAAGTAAAGAAGGAATCCTACTTTAGAATCCCCTTAATATTTCTCCTCATGCTAACGACCATTTTTTCTAACTCGAAAGTCTCTTCGTTATTAGCACAGCCACAAAGTGGTTGGTGTTGCGGTTGGTGAACGTCAAAAGTTATTTGGACAGACAATATTTTGGTGAATTGAAATGCTTGAAATGCACATATAGCTGAAACTCAAGAGCTGAGAAAATCCAAAAGTTAATCTTAAATGTGATAATTTCAAAGGTTAATCAGTTAAACTTGGCAATCATATGGTGGTACAGTAATTTCTTAATATGATTAGGTAAATGTTAAAAAGTAAACAGGTTAACTGATGCATTCAAAAATACAAGGAAGTTATGAAGAGTAAATCACATTCATTGATTTGGGAGGACGACTAAGAATATTCCAGCGTTTTCAATTGTTAGCCATCAGATTAGAATTTTAAATTAAAAGGTGATTAATTGTGCCCATCTCCAATAGGTATAAGCTTTTCGGCGTGAATGTTAAAAAGTAAACAGATTAACTGATACATTCAAAAATACAAGGAAGTTATGAAGAGTAAATCACATTCATTGATTTGGGAGGACGACTAAGAATATTTCAGCATTTTCAATTGTTAGCCATCAGATTAGAATTTTAAATTAAAAGGTGATTAATTGTGCCCATCTCCAATAGATATACACCTTTCGGCCTAATGAGTCTGACCTGGAAATCCATTTTTCCACCTTGTACTTCTTCATATCTTACCTAATTTAAAATTTTATGAAAATTTACCATAATCGTATTCTGGACAGTTAATCGTGCAAGATTATACTGGTTTTCAAATGTTTTTGCAATAAAAGTCCAATTTTTCCACATTGGGACCCACTCTATCAATAATTGAGATGTGAGAGAAAATCGTGCTTCGTGGATGGAATAGTCGACAATATCATTATTAAAGCAGTCCTCTCTTACCTGGAAAGGTTAACACTGCTCGAGTTTCCAAGAATTAAACGGCTTTATGTCGTTCTAATTTCAAAGGAATCTTGACTGAAGAGAGAAAACCGCGCTCTCCAATTCCAAGAAAATGCTTAGTCGAATGGTAAGTAATGGAGTTTTTTAAATATTTTATTTTTTTGAATTTTATTATAGAAATTATAAAAAAAATAGATTTTGATGAAATCACCATTTTTTATTTTCTATTGGTTAAATTATTTTTTAATATATAAATAGATTTAATATTTTAAAATCTGAAATTCATTAAAATTATTTAATACAAATTTATTACTCAAATCAAATCTAAATCTAAAGTTCCAACAAAACAAATTTTAACCCAATTTCAATAAAAATTGTTCCATATACCAAAAACTCAAAAAAGTTAAACATTTAAACCACAAATTCAATAATTTCCTACTACAATCTTCTAATTTCAAGTGTTTTCCATCCATAAGCCATTTGGAACTTTATATGACAAGTATTTATGGCTTGATTTGTAAACTCCTCTCTGGAGGTAGTTGAGCTTCAGCAATGGAAGTCGTTAGATTGGATTCTTTTGTCGCCTCGCTTGTGTTGATGATTTGCATGCACACATTTTTTAAAACCATACATGCACTACAAAACCACAGCACACCATCTTCAATGAGTTCTCCAAGCACAAGAACATTGAAAGTAGGTGTGCCTTTGAGGACGACGTTCACGGAATTCGTGTCAGTAGAAAAGAACGGACCAAACTTCACAGTCGGGGGATTCTGCGTGAAGGTGTTTGAAGAGTCCATTAAAACACTCAATTATTCCGTCGGCTACATCCCATATAGTGGCTCCGATTATAATTATATTATTCACCAAATTGTGCTTAAGGTATAGGTGTTGTCTGTGTGCAGGCGCTTAGATTGTTATCATTCTTAACGGTAATAGCTGTAGCAGCAAACATTACTCAAACATTCTCATACTTTGATGTTTTTTTTATTTGTTTTTGCAATTCAGAATCTGGATGCAGCAGTAGGAGACTTCGCCATCACATCAAAACGTTCTCAAGAAGTACTGTTTGCACAACCTTTCTTAGATTCTGGTTTAGTGGCAGTTGTTCCATTGAAAGATCAGGATACCATTAGTTTTGGCTGGGTTTTTACGAAACCTTTCACTGTTAAAATGTGGCTACTGATGGCGGGGTTCTCCATCTCCGGAGGGATGGTGGTCCATATTTTGGAGAACAGAAACAATCGGCGGTTCCAAGGGCAGCCTAGAGACCAATTCGGAAGAATATTATGGTATGGAACAACTTTGGCCATGCCCTATTTTATATGCCTATCAATTGGACAGGACAAATCAACTGTGGCAGCGATGGAACGGCTTGAAAAACACATTAAATTTAGCAATGTTTGTTTGTGTGCAGGTTCAGTTTTACAACTTGGTTCACTAATCAGGGTAGGTTATTCTCTTTCTATATCACAAATTCCTTGTTTGTCCTCCGTCTTTTCTGTTCAAGACGTATGGAACTTTTATCAAAATTTGATTTGGGATAGCAGATGATATCCAGACCGCAATGGGGCGCATAGTGCTTGTGGCCTGGGTTTTTGTTATTGGAATTCTGCAATCGTGCTACACAGCAAATTTATCGGCTATTCTAACAGCCCCACGTTTAGAACCAACCCTTAACGACATCAGCAGTGTAGTGGCAAGCAATCTAAGAATTGGGTATCCGATGGGATCTGCAGTCGCAGATGGATTTATAGAATACTACGGAATCTCTAAGCGTAGACGAGTGCCTCTACATTATAGTGATTATTATAATGCTTTGTCTAGAGGTGATGTGGGTGCTATCGTGGACGAACGTCCATATATGCAATCTTTTGTGGAAGCACATTGCGATCGCTTCGCCTTCGCTGGCCAATCGTTCACAGTTCAAAACTGGGGATTTGTAAGTGATCACTATTGGGATCTGTAATTTGACTTCCGTGTCCCAAACATCCAAGGTAATAACTATTCATGACGCTTTTAGTTTTATTTTTTATACTGATGGGCTGTTTTGGGCAGGCGTTTGATAGCATGAATTATCAACTGGTAAGGGACATTTCTATCAGAATACTAGAGCTATCAGAAAACGGCGAACTGATCAGATTGCAACAACAATGGTTACCTTACTATAAGAGTGATTGTAGCAAATATAGTGATCAGTGGGGAACCAGCCAACTTCAAGTTCAACACTTCTGGGGCCTTTTCTTCATAGCAGGGCTGGTAGCAGCGATAGTGCTATTGTTTTACACGGTGCAAAGGAAATGGAATAGTTCTATAGTGGCCTCACCAGCTCCTCCACCTGAAGCCTCATCTGGCCAAGCTCCTCCTTCCCCTGAAGGCCCAACTCCTCTTGAAGGTCCATCAGGCCATGGTGGCGGAGGCTTTATTTCCGGCGACGACTATGGCTGAAGCGTGGAACTGATGAAGAAAAATTAATTAAAATACGAGCAGAACGAAATCACTCGCTAATGCCATGCCATTTTTGTTGGAATATGAATCACACTCCAAACAAGACTGTCTGTCCTCAAACACACAACCCGGTGGGGTTGCTTCCTAGCTTGACAGTCTGTGGTAGAACTACAAGTTCCCAGCCTATCTAAAGTCTACCATTTGATTGCCAGTTTTTGCCTCTTGTCATTTTTTGTTTCGCCACAATATGAGCCATTTTTAGCATGATAAAATTCGTTGATGATTTAAGGTTTTTAGTTAGAGTCTTACTAAGAGCTTCTAATGGATAAATAAGGGTTTATGTATTTTTATAATTTTATCAATAAAAAATCCAGCTTCTAGTATTTTTGGATAAGGATACTTCTATTTGATGTGCAATTCATCTATAGAGGTGTCGTTATTATTCTTCTGGATTATGATACCGGCCGAGGATATAGGGATGGATATGCACTTGAATGCATATTAATCCATAAGTTGACCAAAAATTTGTAAAGTTTTCATAAGTAAACATTAAATATAGATTTTTTTGGATGTTTTAAATTTTTTATAAAAAGTTTGTTGAAGATTTTATTGGTTAATAAAATGAACCCATTATTACATGGGTGGATGGGTTATTGCAGGTTGTAGTCGAGCTTGTAGAGCATTGTAGTCGAGGATGGTTCATTGCAGTGGAGGATGGTTCATGAAGCCCATTCCCCGTGCGACGCTGGAGAAGGCGATATTGGCTACTTGGTTCATTTGTTGGATTCGAGTATAACTGTTATTCGAGAGCTTGCGGCCATGGCTGTGTCTGTTCGTTCTTTCTTTGATCGATGGGTGTACGCATATTCTAGTTGTGGAGGGTGCTTTACGTCCGTTGGTTCGGCTTCTGTAAAGAAATATATGTCGTAGCCATTGAAGGGCTAATGAGCAATGCATAGAATGTTGGGGGGTTGTGGCTTATGCTGGGATTTCAATTTTGATTCATATTTGCAAATTGGGGATCCCGACTGCATAGGTCATGGCTGTTGTGGGGGTGCTCAAGAATGTGGCCGTTGTGGAAGAAATGAGGAGAACAATGGTGGAAGAAGGGGTGGTTACTGTGCTGATCAATCTGGTTTCTTCTGGTATGTCATTTGCACAAGAAAATGCAATAGAATGCCTACATGTCATAGCTTCCCAATATGAGAAAATGCGTCAGATGATTGCTAGAGAAGGAAAAGTTCAATCCTTGGGGTGGTTACTGTGCTGATCAATCTTGTTTCTTCTGGTATGTCATTTGCACAAGAAAATGCAATAGAATGTCTACATGTCATAGCTTCCCAATATGAGAAAATGTGCCAGATGATTGCTAGAGAAGGAAAAATTCAATCCTTGGGGTGGTTACTGTGCTGATCAATCTGGTTTCTTCTGGTATGTCATTTGCACAAGAAAATGAAATAGAATGCCTACATGTCATAGCTTCCCAATATGAGAAAATGTGTCAGATGATTGGTAGAGAAGGAAAAATTCAATCCTTGGGGTGGTCACTGTGTTGATCAATCTGGTTTCTTCTGGTATGTCATTTGCACAAGAAAATGCAATAGAATGCCTACATGTCATAGCTTCCCAATATGAGAAAATGCGTCAGATGATTGCTAGAGAAGGAAAAATCCAATCCTTGTTACATCCTTTAGAAGAACCCACTATGCCCAAATTGCAGGAGCTAGTCATCAGAGCAATAAATAGTCTTTTTGCTTCTCTCAGCACTTCTAAGCCTTGATTTCTTATTCAGGATTTCTGAAGCAGCCGGCTTCGGTTTAGAAAAATGGGAATTTGACTGTCCAACAACTGGCTGCTTCGGCTATCTGCAATCTTTCATTCGACAGTGAAACTAAGAAGGCATTGGGTGAGGCAGGGTGTATTCCCCCTCTGGTGAAGATGTTGGGAGGCAAGCCAAGCACATCTCAGGAGATGGTTTCCCATGCACTTTCTGCATTGCTCGTTGTGCAGACCAACAGGAGGGAATACATTAAGGATGACAAGAGTGTGGCCCGTTTGATGCGATTGTTGGATCAAAAAATCTCCCCTCTCTGCATTGCTAGCTCTCCCAACCAACAAAACATACAGGAAGAAGATTGCCACGGTTGGAGCATGTCAACATCTCCCGAAGCTCGCAGAGATGGAGGTTGCAGGTGCCTAGAAGATCCCTCAAAGACTCGCAGGAAGCCGGCTTGGACAAATCTTTAACAGGAGATGGAGAGAAAAACTGATCCAGTAGGTACCAAAAACCCAACATACACACCCAAACCACAAACCCTAATGTTGTCAATTGTAAATCCTAATGCTCTCTTATTTCAATGTCTGCTCTTGCTCCCCCTTCCCCTAAATCCAATCCCTTTTCTTATCACCGTAATTGGTGCTAACATCATTAGCTGCCATTGCATAAATATTTCTAGTATCCAGCATGTAGGTTTGGTCCTTGCTCTCTACAGTTACAGTTTTTTATAATTTCTAAATTCTAATTGTTCGAATTTAGGCCTTGTTTCATAATCACCACTGGATTAAAAACAGATGCAAAAGAGTGTTCATTATTAATTTTTTTTTGTTGAGGTATGTGCCATTTCACTCAGAAGGCGGGGTTTGTCCCAATGTTTTCAGACTTATATAATTTATTTACTGAGTATGCGTCTCGTGATCAAGAACTCTTGATCTAAGTGCCAACGATTCTGTTGTTTGTGCATATTTTGGTATGGGTTGAGAAGGTTGGGAGAGGAATGCAATCCTCTAAACTGATATTATATATATTGCCAAAATATTATACCTGATATGATTGGATTGGTAGCTAATTCAATAGTTAACACATTTTTCCAAACTTGATAAGCATTATTCTTCAGTGTTTTTAGTAGTTCTAGCATATCTGTGCAATCACTTCAAAGATTAAATAATTTGTACAAGGTTTTCGGACCAATTTCGTTCATAGTATCAGTTGTGGTACAAGGGGTGTATTGTGTCTCGGATTCCTCTTTATGTATAATCAAATAAACAATAAAATGTATTGATTTAATCTGATTTTTCAAGATGCCAATGCCATGGCTGTGTTTTTTCAATGGTTAAATTTGCAAAAACACAGTGAAAAACGGGTTTTGTATTGTTCATGTCCATGTTTTTTGGACCAATTTTGTTCATAGTATTAGTGATGACTACATATGTTTTATTGTCTTGGTGGTGACTACATACGTTCTATTGTCTCGGATTCCTCTTTACCTCTAGTGAAACAAACTATGCAATGTATTGAGTTAATCTGATTCCTCAAAGCGCCAACATGGTTAGGATTCACTAACAGGTTAAGGTATAAATTAAGACTCTTTTGGCATTAAATTGCATATTTAGCATTAATGTATTGGGACCTACATTCTGCAGTGACATGCCACAATAACAACACATTGTGTTGTATTTCATATGTTTAAGGGATGTGGCGTTCATTCAAGTATGTTTTATGGTCCAAGTTCTTTTATTTTCATTATATTGAGAATATTTCATATACATTAGAAAAGATAGTCGAACATTTTTTCAATTGAATAGAAACCTAAATAAGTGCATATGGTACGGAAATAACAAAATAACAAAATGTAAAACGTAAAGAGTAAGTTTAGTCCTATACATGCCATTACATAAATATTTATCTTTACTTGTGTCTATTTACATTGAAACCGTCTTTTCTTATAATCGAAGTGTATAATAACTCTATGAATTTCAAAATTACAGAATGAACTTATTTTTCTACGATCAAGTTGTGCAGTTCACTCTTTCGCAAATGAATTAAACATATGAATTAAAGATGGTAGAAATTTTTTATTTTATTTTTAAATTTTGGACAAGGAAAACACATAGCTATAACTCTCTATTTATGAGGCACTTATGTTTGATTTTGGACTTGTGAAACACAGCTATAATTCTCTATTTATTAGGCACTTATGTTCTTACCGTCACTTACGAAGCCTACACTGCCTACCTAAATTTGTGAGAAAAGGCTTGAGCTCTCCAACATAGGATTCGTGTAGAGAATTTTTAGTGTGGCATTGTTAAATATATTTTGAGGTGTACTCCCTACCTAAATCTGTGAGAAAAGGCTTGAGATTTCTCCAACGAAAGCTTTGTGTAGAGAATTTTTAGTGTGGCATTGTTAAATATATTTTGAGGAGCACTCCTTACTTAAATTGTGAGAAAAGGATTGAGCATTCTCCAAAGCAGGATTTGTGTAGAGAGCATTTTTAGTGTGCCATTGTTAAATTTATTTTTAGTCGAAGCTGGGTGCACCGTGCAAGACCTAGACCTAGTTTGATTCTGTATTACCTTTCTCGATAATAGTTTCGATGGCATAAATACTTACAGTTGTGTGAACCTTGCAAATGCACCTTGTTCCTTTACAATGTGTGAAGCTATCTTCCATGCATTGTCTAACCGCTCATTTGTTTTCTGCATGTGAGCCACTTGTTGCTACGACATATCTGATATGTGTACTATTCTTTCTTCATCTCTTCTTTGGGTCCAGCTTCTTGCTCATGGTTATTAGTATTCAAAGTCCTTATTCTAGACCATTGCTTCTTTGGGTCTAGCTTCTCCAAAATGTGTTTTTCTTATTAACTTATGCCAATTACACTTATGACTAATTGTTAGTATTTTTTGCTTTGGAGCTTTTCTTCAAATATTCTTTTTCTTAGTTCGTTCTTGGGCAACAGATCCCTTTCACTGTATGGTTATATCTATGGTTATCTCTTGCCTCAATTGTACATGGTAAATATCAAATCTGCACCTTGGCTATTATGGTTTTGTGGAGGAAAATTTGTTATTCAGCCTGAAGGCTTTTCTAGTGCATATGCAACTTATAAATAACTTTCGTATAGAATTGTGTTATAGACTTGTAATGATTTATGTTTTTAACACATGTGTGTCCATGGCCTCATTGAATGGGTTATCCTTCAATTGCAATGGTTTCAAATATTTCTTTTACCTACAAAAGTATATACTTGAAGGAAGCTATGGTAGGGAATTTTTGGGTTTACTTGTGAGATATATTTTGGTTAATTTAATTTATCTACGAAATTTACTCACTTTCATGTATTGACTATCAAATGTAAAGAACTCTTGTTTTCTTTTCAGCTTCCTTTTATTTTGTGTTAGATCCCCTCATGTTGGTAATTGATACAGTCTTGTCAATCATCTGACATAATGTAATCCATCAATCCATTTGCAGTTTTATTTTCTGTCTATTAGTGTTCAAATATAGATTGTCTAACTAAATAATGTATGCAAAATGCATGAGTAGTTTTCTAAAATAAATTGTTGTAAGAGTTCAATCAGGAGCAACTAACTTTTTGTTCTATGAGGCTATGTATTGTTACAAAGATCAAGGTTGATCCCAATGAACGCAACCTTTTTGTGCAATTACAATTCTTTCTTCTTTCTATGATATTGTGATTTAATCAGTTAGTATAGATTCTTCATTTAAGGTAATCATGGCAAACTCTAATTCCTTTCACATTCCAGAATTTAATGAAAGTGATTATGATTATTGGTGCATCAAGATGATGACCTTTTTGATAGGGAAAGATCTATGGGAGATTGTAGATACGGGTTATGCAGAGCCAGAAGATTGGACCACTCTTACTGCAAATGATAGAGTAGCTAAGAAGGAATCTAGAAAGAAGAATGCTCAAGATTTATTTCATATTCAAATTGCTCTTGATAAAAGTTTGTTTCCAAGAATTGCAGGTGCAAAGACAGCAGAGGATGCCTGGAAGACTCTACAAGAAGATTACCAAGGCAGTCATCAAGTCAAAGTTGTCAAGCTACAGACATTGAAAAGAGAATTTGATAATTTGAAGATGCAAGAAGCTGAAAATGTAAGTGATTATTGTGTGAGAGTAAAAGATGTAGTCAATAAAATGGCTACTCTTGGAGAAATTGTGGACAGAGAGGTTTTGATTAAGAAGGTGTTGAGGTCTCTAACACCAAGGTGGAACCATGTTGCCATAATCATTGAAGAAAGCAAGGATTTGTCTACTCTTCAGTTTGATCACCTAGTTAGATCTCTTATGTCTCATGAGGAAAGATGGATAGATTCATTTGGAGAAAGTGGTGAGAAATCTTTTTCTTCAAAATTGCAAATTACAAAGAATGAAGATTCCAAGACTAGCAACAAAAAAAAACAAAGCCAAGGTAGAGGTCAAAATCAGAATTATCCAAGAGGAAGAGGCAGAGGCAGATTTGAAAAGAAATATCCAGTGTTATTATTGTAAAAGGTATGGTCACTTTGAAATGGATTGTAGATTAAAAGAAGGTAATAATAAAAAAGGTGTTAATTATGCTCAAGAAGATGATGAAGCCTCTCCAAACAATTTGTTTTTATCTTATGAAAAAGCTGAAAATGACACTAAAGATATTTGGTATTTAGATTCAGGGTGTTCTAACCACATGTCAGGAAATAAGGAGTTTTTTTCTACAATTGATGAGAGTTTCAAAAGGAGCTATGGAAGTCCATACTAAAGAAGGTATGAAAAGTGTTAAAGACATTTATTTTAGTTCACAATTAAAGCATAATTTATTGAGTGTAGGCCAATTGTGTGAGAAAAATTATAAGGTGGTGTTTGAAAATCAATAATGTACAATTTATGATAAGAATAGAGGCAATAGGGTGGTTATAGTTGTGCCTATGTCAAATAATAGGATGTTCACATTGATGTTTGGAGAACATAACTACCATCTTGCCAATATGGCATATGAAGAAAAAAGTTGGTTGTGGCGTATCAGGTATGGACATTTGAATTTTAATAGTCTGAAGCTTCTAACATCAAAATAATTAGTTTATGGTTTGCCTAAGGTTCAAGAACAAAAGGATATTTGTGAAGGATGTGCTAAAGGAAAACATGCAAGAGAGAATTTTTCAAAAGGAAATGCATGGAGGACCCATCATCCACTTTAGTTAGTTCACTAAGACATTTGTGGTCCTATGCAGACAAAGAGTTTGGGTCAGTCATCATATTTTATTACTTTTATTGATGATTACTCACGAAAGTGTTGGGTTTATTTTTTGAAGACTAAGGATGGATCCTTTGATGCATTCAAGAGGTTTAAAGCCCTTGTGGAAAATGAAAGAGGTTGCAAAATCAAGTGCTTAAGGACAGATCGTGGTGGAGAATTTTGTTCAAAAGTTTTTCAGAATTATTGTGATATGAATGGCATCAAAAAACAACTCACCACTGCTTACACACCTCAACAAAATGGAGTAGTAGAGAGGAAAAATCATACTATGGTGGAAATGGCAAGAAGTATGTTACAAACCAAGGGATTAAGCAATTGTTTTTGGGGTGATTCTCAATCGATGTCCCACAAGTGCACATGATATGATGACTCCATATGAATCCTGGTATTGAAAAAAACCTAATGTTAATCATTTCAGAGTATTTGGTTGTGTAGCCTATGTCCATGTAGTTGATCAAAAGAGATAAAAGTTAGATCCAAAGAGAGTCATGCATTTTTGTTGGATATAGTGAACAAAGTAAGGCTTACAGGTTTTATAATCCCCTCACTAATAGCATTGTTGTGTCAAGGGATGTGATTTTTGATGAAGGGGGAGTTTATGGTCATAAAAAATGCCATGATGATATGTCTAAATCTGTTTTGGATAGGGATATTATTGATGATATTGATAATGAGAAGCCCACTAATATTTTAGTTCCAAGTGCTACAAATCCACCAAGTAGCCCCTCATCTAATTCTTTAGTTCCAAATGCAAGCCCAACATCACATTCAAGTTCTGCAAGGAAGGTAAGAAGATTAAGTGACATTTATCAAAGGAGTAAAAGTCTAGCACATGAAGAAAATCCAATAAGTGAGACAATAAATTTTTCTTTACTTTCCAAGGCTGATTTTGAACCATCATGCTTTGAAGATGCATGTACTAATGAGGTTTGGGTGCAAGAAATGTAAGAAGAGATAGATTCTATTCACATGAATGATACTTGGGAGCTTACAGAACTTCCACATGACAAGAAAAATATTGGTACTAAATGGGTCTACAAGACTAAGTACAATAGTGATGGGAGTGTTGAAAGACACAAGGCAAGATTAATTGCTAAAGGCTTCACACAAAGGTATGGAATTGATTATGAAGAAACGTTTGCACTAGTAGCAAGACAAGAGATTGTTAGAATGATGATTTCATTAGCAGCTCAGGAGAAATGGAGCATTCATCACATGAATGTGAAAAGTGCCTTTTTGAATGTGTACTTAGAAGAAGAAGTGTTTGTGGAACAGCCACAAGGTTTTGAAGTGAAAGGAAAAGAACATCAAGTATTCAAGTTGAAGAAGGCTTTGTATGGCCTCAAGCAAGCACCAAGAACATGGTATACTGGGATTGATAGATATTTTCAGGAGAGTGGCTTCAATAGAAGTAAAAGTGAACCTACACTTTACTACAAACGAGAAGGTAATGATATTCTTATTGTAAGTCTATATGTTGATGACTTATTATATATGGGTAGTAGTTATAAGATGAAGGATGAATTCAAAATTTCTATGATGAATGAATTTGAGATGAAAGATTTGGGTCTCATGCAATATTTTCTAGGTATGGAGGTTTATCAAAATGAGGATGAAATTTTCATTTGTCAAACAAAGTATGCAAAAGATATGTTGAAGAAATTTGATATGGTAGATTGTAAACCCACCTCCACTCCAACTACTCATGAAATTGTGTTGTGTAGAGATGATGGTGCTGAAATAGTTGATGAAGAAACATACAAAAGTATTGTTGGAAGTTTGATGCTTCTAATCCACACAAGACCTGATATTGCTTATTCAGTTTCTCTTGTTTCAAGATACATGACAAGCCATCTGAAATACATATGAAGGAAGCCAAGAGGATTTTGAGGTTTGATTACTTGGAGCTCAAAGAAGCAAAGTATAGTTGCACTTTTATCCATAGAAGAAGAGTATGTTGCAACCACCTCAACAGGTACACAAGCATTATGGCTTAGAAAAGTTCTAGAAGAAATTGGACAGAAACAAATTCATTCTACACTGATATTTTGTGATAACACTAGTGCCATCAAATTGGCCAAGACATCATAGTAGGACAAAACATTTTGATTTAAAGTATCATTTCATTACAGATTTGGTGCAAAAGAAGGAAGTAGAACTATGTTATATAAAGACTCAAGAACAACTTGCAGACATTTTCACTAAGGCAGTTGCTAAAGTCCAGTTTTTGAAACTTCGAGATCAAATTGTGAGCCCTCTCGGCATCAAGGGGGAGTATGTTGGTAATTGATGCAGTCTTGTCAATCATCTGACATGATGAAATCCATCAATCCATTTGCAATTTTCTTTTCTGTCTATTAGTGTTCATATATAGATTGTCTCACTAAATAATGCATGCAAAATGCATGAGTAGTTTTCTAAAATAAATTGTTGTAAGAGTTCAATCAGGAGCAGCTAACTATTTGTTCTATGAGGCTATGTATTTTTATAAAGATCAAGGTTGATCACAGTTAGTATTTAGTATATTGTTATTCTATTCTAATTTATTGGTTATCTAGTCCATAGATAGGCCTCCATAGATTCTTCATAACCATCTCATATTTTTTCTATTCAATATACAAACTGTCATGAACAACACAAATGTGTAGGCTTACATTTCAATTATTTTGTTATTCTTCTTCCTTCCCCGACAATTATTGTAAGTTTCATGGCCTTCACTTTCAACTAATTTCAATCTTATGTCTAATTTTCAAAGTGATTGTGTATGGAATTTATGCAATTTCATGTGCTAGAAAATCCTTCCAACTGTTGTGGATTAGTGATGCACCAAATTCCATCATGTATGTCATAGAACTAATATAAAAGTACCATTTCTTGTGTTTGTATATTGAAGGCCCTAAACTGATGCAATATGGTTTTGTGGATGCAATTTATAAAGTTGGATTGGTTAGATGCCTTTCTAGCCTTTTTGGGTTGGAATGTTCTATCACCTATATAACTAGGTAATTGTCAGAAAATGCAAGACACTTCCACACTAATCCTAGAAGAAGAGAATGCAAATTTAATCCTGAACGCAAATGAAAACAAGCAATCACACAGCACACCACGATTTTATCCTGGAAATCCTTAACCGGGAAAACCACATTCCTTTGAGTGTTCTGCTCTCTTGTTGTCTTATTCATTCAGAATAAAAGGTTATGTGTCTAACCTTGGTCCACACCTAATACAAAATCAAAATCATACCCTCTTGCACAAGCAATAACAACCCTGTAGCCAAATTGTCTTACATATGCATGACCAACAACCTACACTTACACATGCATTAACCTACAAAAGTGCACTCTATGATCACATAACAACAAAATCCTTTACGACCTTACAAAAAGACTCTTTATAGGATTTACAATAGGGAAAACTATAAATATTAGCACCCAAAAAAGATTACAGATCCATGCATATTATTGGCCCCAAAACTCAGAATTCTGTTAGTGTCGACTCAAAGTTGGGTTTACCAGTCGGACTCCTTTCGGTCTATAGTGAGTCGTCTCCCACTCGCACTTCGACCTATTTTTGGTTGACTTGTTGTCGATATATTCGACTTCGAATTTACCCGGTCGACTTCCTCGACCTTCGAATTGTTGTCGATCTAGCTCAACTTCGATTGTCAATCGATTCACCTCGACTAGACTTTCACTGCAAATAATATAACAAGCCAACATTATCCCACTTGTTGTCTTCTTTTCTAAAACATGATATTCCTGAAATTTCACTCTCAGACCTAGGACAACAATGTCCATTGCCTCTCTGCACCAAGAGAACTTCACAATATTCACAGACTTGGTCAACAAGTCTGTTATGTTTTTCAACGTGTCTACTTTCTCTAGTAGCACCTTGTTACTTTCCACCATATCTTTTACGAAATTGTATTGTACATCAATGTGATTAGTGATGCAAACCCCCCTTCTCCTTGGGCTACGCGACCTCCCAGTCAAGGATCTTCAATTCTCAGAGCTTAATTAGCTCTCTGAAACCTTAATGGTCTCACTTGCAAATAACCACAGGTCTCTTCAATCTTTCGGTGCAAGTTCTATGACACTCACGAACTCTCCTTTTGCACTACTGAGAGATTAGTGTTCAGGCACTAGCTCCTCCTACATTAGCTCCTTCCCACATATGACCTTGGGTTATGTCCACACACAATTGTGAGTGCCGTCAAAAGTGGTTTGGGATCAATCCACTTTTCTCCCCGCAATTCACTACCAAACTCCACGCGTCCAATTTGCAATACCATGGTTTCTATTGTGGCCCGCTCTCAAGTTTTTAAATTTCGAGCACTTTCCATCCCCGCAATTCTTCGTAACTATCGATTTTACAATCTCGACGATGCTTCTGAATTGATGGCTCAGATCTGTCCTTTCCAAATCTACGGATCAATTTTAACCCTTCTAAATCAATGACTATGATTTATTTCATGATTCAGACTTCAGGAGTTTCAACTTTCAACCTTTGCTTTCCTTTAAAATGCACAGATTCTTGCTGCATGTCCTCTTAAATTGGACGGCTATAATTTACTTCAGACTATCCAACGGTTGATGTTTATTTCGGTCCTCGGACTCTCCAGGCTTTGGGAGTTTCAAGTCTCAAATCTGAAAATCTCGAAGTGATTTCTCCGGAGTTCATAATCTATCACCATGTATCCTTCTGGATTAGATGATTCAAATCTCCTTTGTTTCTTTGGGTTTCAGAAATATCAATTCTCAATTGAAACCCAATTGCAATTTACCCAGAGCTCCCAATCTATTGACACATGTTCTACTTAAATCAACAACCCTTGTCTCCTTCAGAACTTCAATGATCTCTCCTCTTATGTATACACAGAGTTTAAATCTCATGCACTTTTCCTAAATCCAAGAGTTTGAAATAATTCGGCTCCTCTTGGATAGATCTTCACCCTTCACCTTGCCCAACCTTCGCAAATTCTTCTTCTGAAATATTTCTTTGACACTTTGTCGATTTCTGGTTCTGTGCACTACTTGCAACCGACCTCTGCACTTTCTTGCGAGAAAAACCTGAGTTATTTCTCCAAGTCAAATACTTTGTGTACGCACTCCTTGCGCTTAATATTCACACTTTCATACAAAATTTCCATGCTATCTCTTCTGATCTTTGAGTCGAACAAGAATCTCTTACACACACTCCTTGTGTTCAATATGCACTCCTTGCATGAATTATAGAAGAGAAACAATTTAAACTTATTCAATTCTCCATAAATTCATCCATTCACCATGAACATCATATATTATCCACAAAATTCATAACAATAGTAAACTTGTAAACAATATCAACACTGTATAATTGGATCAACTTCCTCTGTTCTATTCATTCCAGAAAAAACATGATTACACCTCTATATCTTACAGTCATTACAACTAGAAAACTTATCTAAGGACCTAGAGCTTCCTCTCTCTTCTTCCTCCTATCTAAATTCTATCACCTTCTACTCCAGCGGTTACCTACTCATCTTAATTAATGCAACCTAATGACTCATACGGGATAATATCCTACACTTGTAATATATTACATTCGTGTAAGGATTTACAATAATCCGTCAATTCAAAACGGTGGCCCGACTTTACATACAACTAATTAATTAACGAGATATTCAAAAATATCTCCATACTGCTACCAAGCTGGTTAAGATTCATTTTTGGTTCTTTTAATGCGTTGAAGTGTCGACTATGCTTCCATGTCTCTTTTCTTGATGTCATTATAGTGATGCTCCTGCATCATACTCCTCTGGTCAAAATATTAATGGACTCATGTCCATGAGCTCTCGCACTATCCTTCCATGCTTCAAAATATCAGGTTCAGTTACCCAACTTGAATCTTCCACAGGGTGATGCTTCCACTTCACTAAATATTCAGGATACATCTTTCTTTTGGTTTTCCTTCCAAATCTCTGTTCCAATATTTTCTCCATCTGAGGTTTTTCTACTGTGGGCATATGTTCTTCCCACTAAATCTCTTCCCGATCATCTAATTCTCCTACGTCATCTCTGCTATAAGGATACAAATCTGCAACGTTGAATATCGGTGATATCCCAAAATTGTCTGGCAACTCGATCTCATAAGCATTTGCTGCAAATTTTCTAAGGATCTTGCATGGTCCTATCTTCTTCATCTTCAACTTATTATATGTTCCTCTTGGAAACCTTTCCTTCCTCAAATGAGCTAAAACTTCATCTCCCACTTCAAATTGAACTTCCCTTCTTTTCTGATTAAATCTGTCCTTATACTTTTGATTACTATCATGTATCTATTTCTTAACTTGATCATGAAGTCTTTGCATTTCTATAGCAAAATCTTGTGCTCCAGCGCTCCTAAATTCATCTTGTTTCAACTCTCTTAATTCTGCAATCCCTCTTGGTTGTCTTCCATATACTATCTCAAATGGAATTTTCCCAGTGCTCCTATTAACTCAATTGTTAAATGCGAATTCTACCTGTGCCAGAATTTGATCCCACTAACGACCTTGTTCAATGACTAAACTCATTAACAATTTTCCAAGACTCATGTTCACCACTTCAATCTGTTCGTATGTCTGAGGGTGATATGTTGAACTAAAAGATAAGTTAGTTCTAAGTCTCTTCCATAGAGTCCTCCAAAAGTGTCCTACAAACTTGGTGTCCCTGTCTCAAACTATACTTTTGGGCAATCCATGTAATCTCACAACTCCTCTAGAAAATACATTGTCTATATGCATTGCATCATTTGTTTTCTAGAATGGTATGAAATGTGTCATTTTGGAAAATCTATCAACCACAACAAATATGGAATCACTTCCTTTCTGGGTTCTAGATAATCCCAATACAAAATCCATACTAATTGCATCCCAAGGCCTTTCTGGAATAGGAAATGGCTGATACAAACCAATATTTTGTCTCTTTCCTTTTGCATGCTGACAAATCTTACATCGATCTACAAATTTCTTCACTTATTTCCTCATACCTGGCCAATAATACAAACTATTCAGCTATGCAAATGTTTTTTCATGACCAAAATGTTCGACTAGGCCTCCACTATGTTTTTCTTTCAACAAATTATCTCTCATTGAGCATCTTGGTATGCACAATTGGCTTCCTTTAAACAACAATCCATCCTGGATCAAATATTCTTCCCATGAGTTTTATCCCTCAACAAAGGATTTTCATATGCTTCATAAGACTCCTTAAAATATGGATCTTCCTGATACATTTCCTTAAGGTGCTCAAACCCTAAGGTCTTCACTTGGAATTCATGTACAACAAAACTCCTCTTGCTCAAAGCATCTGCAACTTTATTAGCACTTCCAGAAATATGTTTAATGACAAAAGTAAAATTCTGCATGAATTCTACCCACTTAGCATGCCTCTGATTCAATTTCTCTTGCCTAGTAATAAATTGCAAAGCTTGATTATCACGATACAAGACAAACTCTTTTGGAATTAAATAATGTCTCCATTTATTCAAATATTGAATCACTGCATAAAAATCCTTGTCATATGTAGAATATTTCTCCTTAGCGTCATTCAACTTTTCACTAAAATAAGAAACTCGCCTATTATCTTGACTCAAAACTACTCTAATGGCTATCCCACTTGCATCACACCTCACCTAAAATGTTTTTCCAAAATCGGGTAAAACCAAAATTGGTTGTTTTGTTATCTTATTTTTCAACACCTTGAAGATTTTCTCAGCCTCCTCTGTCCAATTAAAATACTTATGTTTGTTCTTCACAGTATCCATCATGGGTGCACATATACCACTAAAATTTTTGATAAACTTTCTATAAAAACTTACTAACCCATGAAAACTTCTCACCTCAAATATGCTTCTTGGTGATGGTCATTCTTTGATTACTCTCACCTTCTTTAGATCCATCTTCAATTCATTTGAATGGATCACGAAACCCAAATATATGAGTTATGTTTTCATAAAAGAACTTTTCTTCAAGTTTATTAACAACTTTTCTTGCTTCAACCTCCTCATCACTAATGTCAAATGTTTTAAGTGTTCTTCCTATGTTTTGCTGAAAACTAATATATCATCCAGATATACAATGACAAATCTACCTATGAATTCTTTCATCACTTCATTCATCAACCTGATAAATTTGCTTGGAGCATTTGTCAATCCAAATGGCATGACTAGCCATTCAAACTGATCCAGAGTCAGATCCAGGAGCCTGATAGGGCTCAAAAAGGCTAAAAAATGAAAGTTCTCAGAATCGGATGAAACCAATTCCATTGTGACCGGCTCGTCGCGTTGATTCTGTCCATATATTCACTTTCTCAAACTGACATTTTTTGCAAGAGTTATCACACTCTGACCGTTTTCCCAAACAACTAAAAAGTAAAAAAAAGTCAACAGTCAAAAGGTGACTTGGTAGTTTCTGGAGGTGACACGTGGTAGTGGCAGAAGTGACATATGGCAGCGCAGTAGTGAGGTGACTAGACAATGACATGGACCTATAGTATGTTGACACATGGCATCGAGGACAACAAATGTTGCGATGCCATGTGGCGAGACATGGGCTGCCACGTGGCACCCATTGGTTAGCTCATTACTTATATGCAAAAAGTTTGGAGTTAGCAAGAATCTCACCCAAATGCACTAACCACCAAGTAAAGTCAACACTTTTTACAATTCTATGGAAAAATTACTATTTTTAAAATGGGTATGTTAAGGCATTAAAGGTTTAACTAAGTTTTAAATGCCACGAATATTAAAACCCATATTTGATGGCATGTAAAAAAAGGGTGATAACCATATATTATGTTGGCATTCATGTTTAGCCATTTAAAAAGGGCACTCTCCATAATTGTAGCCATGAATCACATATTATGTTGGCAAATGGGTGTTAAACCATATATTATATGAGTTGTAAACCATAGAAAATCACGCCATATCTTGAAGTGGGATATGATATATATTATATGGGTTGTAACCCATAGAAAATCGCGCCATATATTTGAAGCGGGGTATGATATATATTATATGGGTTGTAACCCATAGAAAATCGCGCCATATCTTTGAAGTGGATACAAAACTTAGGAAATGGTTTTTATTTAAAACCATATTCAATATTCTATGTCTTTTAATGGGTCTTAAACCCAGATTTCATGCCACAAATCGGGTCTAGCTGGGATTTGATCCCCGGACTAGTTATTTTATAAACAAAAGAATTACCAATGAACCATAGGTCAAATTGATGTAGATTAAAGCATAACAATGTTATTTATGCAGAGAAAACCAGGGAACTAGGAGAACTTTGGAGACCATTTCTGGGAGCTACACTCAGTCTTTTTTAGTGTCGTCAGTTGTGTTGGATTTTTGAGGTCGAGAAGAAAATAGTAAGACCAGTATGTGATCCATTTGATGTACTTTTGATGTCCTTTGAAATCATTGAATAATTAATAAAGTAGCCTCCCCCATGGAGACAAAGGCCCGGAGACCTAGGTAATTTTGTGCCGAACTCCGTTATCACTTCTCTTGTTATGGTTTGTTGTTATTATTGCTTCAGCTCAGATATATATATATTCTTATGGCTGCCATGTTCCTTCATTAAATTCATCCTCTTTCATTCAATTTCTTAAATGGTTAATTAACGCATGCAATTAAAAACTCAACCACAGTCATTAAAAGATCTTTCCGGATCAAGTGGTATCAGAGCTAGTTGACGTTTGGATTTGAGTTTTGCATGTTAACTAGGGAAAAGCTACAGTGTGGTGAAGGAGAGCTTGTTAAAGAGAATCCATTGATTGGATTGAGAAAGAGAGCTTCTCACAGTGAGAAGATGGCATCGGAAGAAGGGATCTCTTAGGATGAGAAAGAGTTCTGGAAAGCTTTCCTTGCTATGTCGGAGATGGTGAAAGTTTTGTACGAGGATTACTTGGAACGAAAAAGACCAGTTTTGGGTGAATCTTAAAAGGGAAAAAGTGAAGAGGAATAGGATCCTCCTCGGATTCCTCCTTCACCTCCATCATCACCTCCTTCTTTTCCTTCTTATTCAAGTTCAAGTTCTAAATCTAATGCAAAGAAACATATTCATAAACATAATAAGGAAATTCCATTATTAAAACTTGATGTTAAATTTGAGTTGCCCATATATGATGGTGAAACAATGTAGAGAAACTTGACAATTGGGTCAGGCAGATGGAGGTTTACTGCAGTGTGCAACAGATCAAGGATGAGGCCACACAAATCAAGTTGGCATCTTTGAGACTTGCAGGTACAACTCTCATCTGGTGGCAAAACAAGTTGCAAAACAGAACGCAACGAGTGGGTATTGTATTTCTATCATGGTAAAGCTTCATTTCTGCACTTAGGAAACAATTATATCCTTTGGGTTATAAAGAAAAAGAATTAATTGAATGGCAATCTTTAAAACTAAGAAAATGACAAACAATCCAAGAGTATATAGATAGCTTTCGTAAATGGCATTGATGTTAGATATCCCTTTACATACATAGGAAACCCTTATGAAGTATATAGGAGGTTTACCTACACATATTAGAAACACTGTATTCATGTTTGGACCCACTAACCTTGATGAGGTTTATGTTCAAGCTACGTATATTGAAGC
>JZKD02S1847956.1:62597-75349 GCA_000966675.3 Picea glauca
TATGTGGTTCATGCTCATCATGTTAAGGCAAATAAAACACTTCAAACAATGGAACAATTAAAGAAGGCAGTGCAAGCAAGCAACAAACCAATAATTGTTTCAAATGAAGTAATCGGTCTAAAGCAAGAACAAGAAATGATTGTTGAATGGAAAATCAATCATAAGTTGCTTCAAAATAAGCTCATGTTGTGCGAATATTACAAGTATATCAGTTCATTTGCAGTCGTCTTTTTGATGCTATCATTAGTAATGTTGTCTACATGGATGATAGTGGATTCATTAAGATGTAACCGGGTTCAAATGAATAACAATATATTGTCAGTTGTCATGATTGTGTTACAGTTGATCTTGGTGAGACAGGTGCACAGGATAGAGTTCAGAGCCAGAGGATAAGTCGGGTGGCCTATCTCGAGCTTGTTGATTGGTCAGTAACCTTTTGGAGACCAAAAGGTCCTTTAGTGGGGAGGTGTGATCCAGAATCGGATCTAGGAGCCTGACAGGGCTCAAAAAGGCTCAAAAATGAAAGTTCCCATAATTGGATGAAACCAATTCCATTGCGACTGGCTCATTGCGCTGATTCCATCCATATATTCACTTTCTCAAATGGGCATTGTATGCAAGAGTTATCACACTCTAACTGTTTTTCCAAACAACTAAAAAGTAAAAAAAAGTCAACTGTCAAAAGGTGATGTGGCACTTTCTGGAGGTGACACGTGGCAGTGACAGAAGTGACATGTGGCAGCACAGTAGTGAGGTGACTGGACAATGACATGGACCTATATCATGTTGACACATGGCATCGAGAACAACAAATGTTGGGATGCCACGTGGCCAGACATGGGCTACCATGTGGCACCCATTGGTTGGCTCATTACTTATATGCAAAAAATTTGGAGTTAGCAAGAATCTCACCGAAATGCACTAACCACCAAGTAAAGTCAACACATGTTACAATTCTATGGAAAAATTACTATTTTTAAAATGGGTATGTTAAGGCATTAAAGGTGTTAACTAAGCTTTAAATGCCACTAATATTAAAACCCATATTTGATGGCATGTAAAAAAGGGTGCTAACCATATATTACGCTGGCATTCATGTTTAGCCATTTAAAAAGGGCACTCTCCATAATTGTAGCCACGAATCACATATTATGTTGGAAAATGGGTGTTAAACCATATATAATATGGGTTGTAACCCATAGAAAATCGTGCCATAATAGGAAATGGTTTTTATTTAAAACCATATTCAATATTCTATGTCTTTTAATGGGACTTAAACCCAGATTTCATGCCACAAATCGGGTCTAGTTGGGATTTGATCCCTGGACCAATTATTTTATAAACAAAAGAATTAACAATGAACCACGGGTCGAATTGATGTAGGTTAAAGTAGAACAGTGTTATTTATGCAGAAAAAACCAGCGAACTAGGAGAACTTTGGAGACCATTTCTGGGAGCTACACTCAGTCTTTTTTAGTGCCATCAGTTGTGTTGGATTTCTGAGGTCGAGAAGAAAATAGTAAGACCAATATGAGATCCATTTGATGTACTTTTTTTATACTTTGCAAGTATTGAAGAATTAATAAAGAAGCCTCCCCCACTAAGACAAAGGCCCGGAGACATAGGCAATTTTGTGCCGAACTCCGTTATCACTTCTCTTGTTATGGTTTGCTATTATTATTGCTTCAGTTCAGATATATATATATCTTATGGCTGTCATGTTCCTTCATTAAATTCATCCTCTTTCATTCAGCTTCATAAATGGTTAATTAATGCATGCAATTAAAAACTTAACTACAGTCATTAAAAGATCTTTTCGGATCACAAAAAACCTTCATTTGTCTTGAATGTTTTATTCCATTCATCTCCCTCTCTCATCCTTATCTGATGATATCCACTCTTCAAGTATAATTTTGAAAAATATCTTGCTCCACTCAAAAAATCCATCAAATCATCCATTCTGGGTAAATGAAATATATACCTGATGGTAATCTTGTTGATGGCTCTAGAATCTGTACACATTCTCCATCCTCCATCCTTCTTAGGACTTTATACAGTTGGCACTGCACATGGGATTAGACTTTCCCTAACTAAACCTTTATCCAACAACTCCTGAACTTTCTTATTAACCTCTTCATTCTCTTGAGGTGTCAACCTATATGCCGCTTTATTTGGTAAACTGAATCTTGGAATCAAATCAATATGGTGGCTTATACTCCTAATGGGTGGTAATGAGCGAGGCAAATCATCCACTACTATGTCAGCAAAACTCTCCAACAATTCTTGGATTTCTTCAAGTAAATCATTCATAGAAGTATTGGTAAGAATAACTCTTGGCTTCCTTACCACAATAAATTGCATTTCTTGATCTTTCTTAATCTCCTTCAAGAGTTCCTTCCCACTCATGAGAAGTATTCTTGTGTTGACTTCTTCCTTTCCTTTCTTCTCTTTTATTGGTAGTAACATGTGAGTTCTACCATTCTTTTCGAGAGTATAAGTATTTTTTCTCTCATCATGAATGACATTTCTATCAAACTGCCATGGTCTCCCAAACAAAATATGACAAACATCCATATGAATTACATCACACAAATTCTCATCTTGATAACCTCCTATTTTAAATTCAACTTTACATTGTTGACTTACCATTACTTGATGTCCTTTCTGCAACCATGATACCTTATACGGGCTTAGGTGTGCAGTTGTCTCCAGTTCCAACTTTTCCACCATTTGTGTAGATACTAAATTATCAGTACTTCCACCTATAATCATCTTGCAAACTTTATCCTTTTTTTTAGAAGCAGTCCTCAACAACTTCGTTCACTGAACTGAATCTTCTATTTCTTTCTCCAAGTTTAGAATAACTTTCCTCATCATAAGGTTTTGTCCTCCTTCTTCTGCCTCTACTTCCACATTCTTCTGGCCCTTAGAAATGTGTGCTTCTCCTCCTCCTTCTTTCTTCCTCTCGGGGCATTCCCAAGACATGTGTCCTGTCTTTCCACAAGAATAACATTTAACTCTGCCTCCTCTACCTCTTCCTCTTTCTCGAGGAAAATAATTTCTCCCACCAAACGGTCTTCTTCGGGAACTTCCTCGTCTTTCAAAGTAACTATATGATTTCTCAATATCATCCTTGGTTTTCGGTACCTTATCATAGACAATTCCCGTACCTCTATTTGAGCCTCTGCTTCTGTTTCACTGACTCTGGTTTCTGGCCAAATTTTCTTTTGCCTTTAGTGAAATTGGATAAGCATCTTCCACTGTCCTCACAGTCATCATCCTGATTTCATCCTGAATTTCATACCTCAAGCCATTTATATACCTGGAAAATTTTTCATCATCCCTCTCTCTTTGTCCAGTCCTAATATTGAGTCTATAAAATTCTTCTGTGTACTCTTTCACTGTCATACCCCTCTGTCTCAGGTTCTGCAAATTTCTGAACATGTTTATCTAGTAATCGTTAGGTATGAATTTAGCCTTCAATTTGGCTACCATTCTATCCCAATTCTTATCTTATGTTTACCTTTTCTCCTTCTCTCTACTTGTAGTTCATCCCACCACAGTGCTGCATGTCCCTTTAATCTGGTGAAAACATGTCTGACATTCCTTCCTTCATTGACATCTTCATAGTCGAAATAATTATCCATGGACCTTATCTAGTCCAATAGCTCTTCGACATCCAAATAGACCTTCATACATTAGGAAGTCCATCTTTTCTCTAGCTCCCAACTTCACAACAACTTTCAATAAGCGTTCTTCAGCCGCATCTTCCTCTATAGCTTCTTCAACGTCTACTTCTTCTCTTTCTGTATCGTTGACGTCTTCAACAACAGGTGTTCTTCTTTGCATTTCTTTGATCGTTTCCAACCTTGCGCGAAGCTCTCTCATTTCTCTTCCCATATCATGGTTTTCCATAGGTGGATCTACACGAATCCTTGGCAGCATTATTTCAACTATTTCTAATACACAGAATACAACTTCGAACTTTTTTAGGCTTTGATACCACTTGATGCAAACCCCCCTTCTCCTTGCGCTATGCGACCTCCTGGTCAAGGATCTTCATTTCTCGGAGCTGAATTAGCTCTCTGAAACCTTAATGGTATCACTTGTAAATAACCATAGGTCCCTTCAGTCTTTCGGTGCAAGTTCTATGACACTCAAACCCTCTCCCTTCGCACTACCGGGCGATTAGTGTTCAGGCACTAGCTCCTCCTACATTATCTCCTTCCCGCATATGACCTCGGGCTATGTCCACACACAATTGTGGGCACGGTTGAAATTGGTTTGGGATCAATTCACTTTTCTCCCCGCAATTCAGTACCAAATGCCATGCGTCCAATTTGCAATACCACGATTTCTATTATGGCCCGCTCTTAAGTTTTTAAATTCTGAGCACTTTCCATCCCTGCAATCCTTTATAACCGTTGATCTCACAATCTCGACGGTGCTTCTGAATTGATGGCTTAGATCTGTCCTTTCCAAATCTACAGATTATATTTAACCCTTCTAAATCAATGACTGTGATTTATTTCATGATTCGGACTTTGAGAGTTTCAACTTTTAACCTTTGCTTTCCTCTTAAATGCACAGATTCTTGTCGTGTGTCCTCTTGAATCGGATGGCTATAATTTACTTCGGACTATCTAGCGGTCGATGTTTATTTTGGCCCTCCGGCTCTTCGGGCTTCAGGAGTTTCAAGTCTCAAATCTGAAAATCTTGAAGTGATTTCTCTGGATTTCATAATCTATCGCCATGTATCCTTTTGGATTAGACGGTTCAGATCTCCTTTGGCTCTATGGGTTTTGGCAATATAAATTCTCAATTTAAACCCAATTTCAATTTACCCAGAGCTCCCAATCTATTGACACGTGTTCTCCTTAAATCAACAACCCTTGTATCCTTCAGAACTTTGATGATCTCTCCTCCTATGTATACAAAGAATTTAAAGCTAGTGCACTTTTCCAAAATCCAATGGTCTGAAATAATTCGTCTCCTCTTTGATATATCTTCACCCTTCACCTTGCCCAACCTTCGCAAATTCTTTTTCTGAAAGATTTCTTTGACACTTAGTTGATTTTTGGTCCTGTGCACTCCTTGCAACCGACCTGTGCACTTTCTTGCAAAAAAAACCCGAGTTATTTCTCCAAGTCAAAGACTTCGCATACGCACTCCTTGCGCTTAATATGCACACTCTACATAAAAAATTTCCATTCTATCTCTTCTGAACTTCGAGTTGAACAAGACTCTCTCACGCGCACTCCTTGTGTTCAATATGCACTCCTTGCATAAATTACAGAAGAGAAACAATTGAAACTTATTCAATTCTTCAAAAATTCATCCATTCACCATGAACATCATACATCCACAAAATTCATAACAACAGTAAACTTGTAAACAATATCAACACTGTACAATTGGATCAACTTCCTCTATTCTATTAATTCTAGAAAAAACATGATTACACCTCTATATCTTATAGTCGTTACAACTAGAAAACTTATTTAAGGACCCAGAGCTTCCTCCTATATAAATTCTATCACATTCTACTCCAATGATTACTTACTCAGCTTAATTAATGAAACTTAATGACTCATACGGGATAATATCCTACACATGTAATATATTACAATTGTGTAATGATTTACAATAATCCGTCTATTCAAAATGGTGGCCCAACTTTACATACAACTAATTAATTAATGAGAGATTCAAAAAGATCTCCACACCACTACCAAGTTGATTAAGTGTCGATTTTGTCTCTTTCAATGCATTGAAGTGTCAACTCTGCTTCCACATTTTCTTTTCTTGATGTGATATCGATGCTCCTGCATCCCTTAGTCTTTGAATGATAAGCAAGGTTCTTTGTCATAAATATTGCGCTTTGACTGTCACAATTTATATTCATATCTCTCTGCCCAAACCCGATTCCTGAACATGATCTTTGAAGCCATACTCCTTCTTTGCTTCCATGGGTGGATGCCATGTATTCAGATTCTCTTGTCGACAAGGCTACAACCTCGTGTCGCTTGCTCATCCAACTTATTTCTCCACCGAACTTCTTGAAGACATATCCGCGGGTCAACCTATGTCGATCTACATCTCCAACCTAGTCGACGTCGACAAAGCCATGTACATCTAATTTTCCATTATCACCTCTAGGTTTTCCTTGGTAGAATATAACATAGTCCTTTGTGCTACACAAATACCTGAATACTCTCTTAACAAGTGTCTAGTGCTCCTTTCTAGGTGTCGACATGTACCTGCTCAATATTCGCACTGCATAGGCAATGTCTGGTCGAGTGCAGACCATCGTATAGGTCATAATACCAACCACACTTGCATAGGGGACACGTGCCATGTCCTCTATATCTTCCTATGTCTCTGGACACTACTCAGTAGTAATCCTTTCTCCCACTAGGATTGGCACCTTCCCCAGTTTGTGATCCTTCACGTTGAATCGTTTCAGAATTGTTTCAATATACTTTGTTTGATTCAACTAGATCTTTCTAGCGGCTTGATCTCTCTAAATATCCATTCCCATAATGAAGTTAGTTGCACCGAGATCTTTTATGTTGAACTTGTAGGATAGTTGGTTCTTCACCTCCTTTATTGTGTCCATGATGTTTCCAATCAACAGCATGTCATCGACATACAAAGCTACATATATGAAATGCCCACATTATTCCTTGGAATATATGTAGTTATTAGCTTTGCTTCTCACAAATACAAAACTAATAATGTATGTGTCAAACTTCTGGTACCACATCCTTGGCGATTGCTTTAGACAATAAAGGGATATTTTTAGTTTGCACACCAACTCTTGCTTTTCGTTTACTACAAATTCTTCAGGTTGTTTACTGTAGATTTCTTCTTCCAGGTCCCCATGTAGGAACGTTGTCTTCACATCCATTTGTTATATATTTAGATTAAATGCTACATCCAGAGACATCAGTACTCTAATGGAAGTTAGTTTTGTAATAGGGGAGAAAATCTCACCAAAGTTGACTCACTCGACTTGGGAATATCCTTTCACTACCAGTCGAGCTTTGAACTTCTCGACTTGACCTCCGACATTCATCTTCTTCTTGAACACCCACTTGCTACTGAAATGATTTCTTCCACTAGGTAACTCAACTAAGTCCCATGTCTCATTCTTGTACAAGGATTCCATCTCTTCGACCATGGCATCCTTCCATAGTTTACCCTCTCTCGAGTTGACTACCTCACCTACAGACTTGGGCTCATTGTCTATGGCAGTTAAAATGAATGTGGAATGGAAGTCGGGCGTCTATACCTTTCAACTAGTTTTCTTTTTCTTTTTGACCTCCTTACGACTAGAGTTAATTGTTCCACCTCTTCATCAAATTCAATCAACTCATCTGAATCATCTTCTTCGTTCCTCAGTTCAAACCACACAATATCAGGATAATTCTCGGTCTGAACAACTTCCTTGGGCTCGAATTTACCTTCGACTTCTATGAATACCACATCTTGACTATACACTATTCTCCTTGATGCAGGATCCCACAACTTATATCCTATCATGCCTTCTTTATACCTGATGAAAATAAATTTGACTACCTTGTTCTCCAACTTGCTTCCTTTTCCTTTAGAACATGCACAAATGCATCACAGCCAAATACTTTGAGATGTGCCACCGAAGGCTTCTTACCAGAACATACCTCATTTGGATTCATGTCGAATAGTGCCGACGAAGGAGACATATTCACCAGATATCTTGTAGTCTTGACTTCCCTCGCCCAGTATTCTTGTGCGAGCCCAACACCACTGTGCATGATCCTTGCCTTTTCCATCAACGTTCTATTCATTCTCTCAGCAACTCCATTTTGTTGTAGGGTATATGGTGTGGTATTTTTTCACACTATTCCATACTTCTTACAAAAATGATCAAATTCCTTTCCACATAATTCACCACCATTGTCAGTCCTCAACACTTTAATCCTCTCTCTTTCTGGTTTTCCACCAGAGATTTAAACTCCTTAAATCTCTCGAAAACCTCGGATTTCATCCTCAGGAAATATATCCATGTCTTCGTGGAAAATTCATCTATGAAGGAGACATAATATAGGGACCCACAAAGTGAAGGAATTGTAACCGGGCTAAACACATCACTATGCACCAGTTTTAGGATCCCATTTTCCCTTGTCTCTCTAGATGGGAACCTCACCCGACTTTGTTTCTCATATATGTAATGTTCATAAAATTCAACTTCTAGCCCACATTCAGGAAAACCTTTGACCATACTTTTGATTTCATAGCTCAAAGTCCTTTTTCTCCAATGTGTCCCATTCTCTCGTGCCATAAACTGGTTGGGTCAAGTTCATCATGTCTTGTTGAGTCAATTTGAACTGACTTGGCTCGATTCGAGTCAAGTTTTGTTGACATCGATTCGATTCGAACCGATGTTAGGAGCAATGATGTTATTTCATCGAGTCGAGTTGACATTCCTGAACAACTTGTAAAGGGTACCAATCCAAAATCCTCTCATTAATACCATCGTACCTCTTACCATCTTGCAAGAATCCTTTTGAAATAGAGTATGCACGCCTGCATCACTCATCTTGCTAATAGATATCAGGTTTCTTGCCAAACCTCGAATGTCTAGAACACCTCGAAGGGTTCGTTTCCTCCCATCTTGCAGTATCATTCAGACTCTTCCTCGTCCGACAATTCTGGTTATCGAGTCGTCCCCCAAAAACACATCACCCCCATCATATTGTTCATATTCATTCTTTATGTGGTGTCATATGATAGGATCCTCCTGAATTGATCAACCAAACATCTTGATCCTATTATGTATTGGTCGACGCTAGGTACACATCGCCTCCATTTTCGGAGGTCATTTTTCTCTGAGTCGACTACTTATCGTTGGATCCAAAAATTCCTTATGTTTCCTTCAGCTTACTGTCCTTTTTATAATTCCTAGCTTTAACGCATTTCCAGCATCTTCGCGTTGACTGAATTAAGGATTTAGATCTACCCTTCGATTTGAACTTTCTACCAGCGAATCTACCTTTGTCTCTGTCTACCGGTCAACCTCTCACTACCAGAGCATCTTTGGTTGATCCTTCCATTTTATTCATTCTCATCTCTTCCGAAAACGGAGAAGCAACCACGTCCTCTAGTGCTAGTGTGGTTGTATTACTTCCAATATCCACGACTAAGCTATCCCAAGAGTCTAACAAATAACATAATAGGATAATACATTTCTCCTCATTAATGATCTTTATATCCACAGAAAATAACTGGCTTAACATAATTTCAAATGCATTTAAATGCTCAGTCACTGTACTACCATCACTCATCCTCAAAAGACACAATTTCTTTATGAGAAACAACTTATTTACCAGAGATTTCAACTGGTATAAGCTTCCCAACTTGTCCCATAGTTTCTTGGCTGAATCTTCACCCGAGACATTCAACAACACCGAATCTGCAAGATAAAGATGAATCGTACTTTGTGCTTTTCTTTCGAGTTTCTCCCATTCTTCCATCGACATGCCTGTTGGCTGGGTACCTGGACAGACCGATGTCCATTGTTCTCGATCCACAAGAAGATCTTCCATTTGAAGCTTCCAACGCTCAAAGTTCTGGCCATTGAATCTTTCTATCTCTATTTCAGAACTGCTTTCCATGATTTACCACAATCTTTAAAACAATTTATGACTTATGACTCTTACTCTACCTAGGCTTTAGTTCTAAGATTCAAGTTTGGAAAATCAAGATCTGATATACTCACCAAAGCATTTCACCGCTCTGATAATTCACTTGTGAGGGAAAACCTAAGCTCTAATACAACATGTCAGAAAATGAAGGACACTTCCACACTAATCCTAGCAAAAGAGAAGAAGAATTTACACCATAATGCAAATGAAAAAAAAAATCACACAGTACACCGAGATTTTACCCTGGAAACCCTTAACTGAAAAAACAAGCATTCCTTTGAGTGTTCTTCTCTCTTGTTGTCTTATTCATTCAAAATAAAAGGTTACATGTCTAACCTTGGTCCACACCTAACACACAATCAACTTCATACCCTCTTTCACAAGCAAGAACAACCCTGCAACCAAATTGTCTTACATATGCATGACCAACAACCAATACTTACACATGCATTAACCTGCAAAAGTGCACTCTTTGATCACCTAACAATAAAAACCTTTACGTCCTTACAACACACCTCTTTATAGGCTTTACAATAGGAAAAACCTTAAATAATGTCTCCCAAAAATGGTTACAGATCCATGCATATCATTGGCTACAAATGCCAATAGTTGGTCGTCTCACACTCGCACTTCGACCTCTTGTCGGTTGACTTGTTGTCGATATCTTCGACTTCGACTTTACCCTGTCGAATTCCTCGACCTTTGACTTGTTTTCGATCTACCTTAACTTCGACTGTCAGTCAATTCACCTCGACTAGAATTTCACTGCAAAGAATATAACAACCCAACAATAATTTCTCTAGCATTCATGGTCCTATTGAAGAGGAAAAAATGTTATTTGCTAAAGACTTAATGTTTACTGATAGTTCCATCCATCTTTCTTATGTTGTTTGTATCTAGCCACCAATACCTTGGAGCGTATTGTACCACTCACCCATGTTGTTGGAAATATCTTGAAGCGGATGTTTGTTATTGATTTCTCAATTATTGTGTTTGATATGTACTTTTGTCTTTAAAAACTTGTAGCACCCTTTTCTCGAGCATGAACATGTTTTATGAGGCTTTCAGTGTCTGGGGAAATACAAATTGGAATTATTTTAGAGACTACTTCAAATAAAGGTTCTAGAACTCGGTTTCTCATAGTAATAGGATTTTCAAATTGCTATTGGAACAAGCATTTCTATTGGTGGTGTTTCTATCTACTCATTCATCAAGGCAAAGTTGGAAGAAGAAAAAAGAGTAAGTGCTTCTTCTCCTATGTCTCGTTTTCTTATACAAAATTAAAATTCCATGAAGGCTTGGTACTAAAGTCTCAATAACATATTGTTCTATGAAACAAAAGGAGTGCCTCTGAGTCCAAGAGCTTCATAAGAGGCATATCTTAATGATTACTTTCTTTAATCAAACGGACAATGAAAGATTTATTGCAATTTTTTTTTGTGTGTTTATCTCTTTTTCACTCTCTTATCAATTAATATTTTTTTAATTAAATGAATAAATTGTATATCATTTTTTTGTGTAAATTAATAAAATGTTTTTCTATATAAATAAGAAGAAACAATTGAACTGCTTCCTTTTTAAATTCATATAATTATTTTCTATTAGATTTCATTCTAATGCATCAATAGTACAACCCAAAGAAAAAGTAAGGCCTTCTACACTATGTCACTTAGGGAAGGAAAGATGTTTCACCTACAACCAAAAGGAAAAGGGAAAGGCAAGGCCTTCCAATGATGTCACTTGGGGAAAGCAAGACCTTGTAAGGGAGAGCAATTGAGTCACTTTTTTTTTTTTAATTCATATCATTATTTTATATTAGATTTCATTTTAATGCATCAATAGTACAACCCAAAGAAAAAGTAAAGGCAAAGCCTTCTGGATTATATCATTTCGAAAAGGAAAGATGTTGCATCAATAGTACACCTACAACCAAAAGGGAAAGGCCTTCATGATGTCACTTGGGAAAGGCAAGACCTTGTAAGAGAGAACAATTGAGCCACTTCCTTTTTAAAATTCATATAATTATTTTATATTAAATTTCATTTTATTGCATCAATAGCACAATCCAAAGAAAAAGTAAAAGTAAGGCTTTCTAGATTGTGTCACTTAAAGAGGTTAAATCAATAGCACACCGACAAGCTACAACCAAAAGGAAAAGGAAAAGGCAAGAAATTGCATCAATATCACACCTACAACCAAAAGGAAAAGGGAAAGGCAAGGCCTTGCAGATGATGCCACTTGGGGAAGGCAAAACCTTGTAGATGAGGCTTTTCGAATATGTTTGGTACCATAAAGGAAATTTGAGCCACTTCCTTCTATAGTAGTTATGATTCCTAGAGAAGGCATGTACAAATTTGATTCGCAAGAATGTTGCATGTAAACCTCTTATATCATTTGATTCGTCGACAGTCGGCTCCACTATCATCATTGGATCCCTCACTTATTCCTCCTCTGTCATCATTGGATCCCTCCTACATCTCTCAAACCTAGATTTGTTGGACTGCAGAGAAAGTTTCATCAAATTTATCCAGATTTGGAAATTGTTTGGTGATGAATCAGCCAATGTCACCCAATTTGCAGAACTTAGAGCTGTCTAACTTTTGGAGATGAATATACAAGGCTGTTTGGAAGTTCAATATTTACAGTCAGACCTAATGATACCGTAAACAATATTCAAAACTAAGTGATAATTTGTGTTTTAGCCAGAGGTGTGTTCTGGATATAAATTAACAAGTGACTAATCAATTTCGAGAGTGTTTATGATAAGTGCGCGCTGGCGAGATAAGTCTAGTGAGCTCAATTCAAAATCATTGAATTCTGTTTTAATTTGGATCTAACAACTTGCCCATAAATTAATGTAAGCCTCACAAAAGACACTGTAAACTGTTTACTGTGTTTGCAACCCAACATCTATTACTCCACTATGTGGTGACTCGTTTACACCACACAACTATTAATTGCCTTGCAACAGGCTGTGTGGCTAGAGATTGGCTCAACCAATCTCCATTCATTTTTATGGAATTCTTAAAGATCAGGATTCCATAAAAATGAATATTGCATAACATA
>JZKD02S1847956.1:81723-93204 GCA_000966675.3 Picea glauca
AACATGTATACTCTTTAATTCCTTTAACTAATATCACCCCTAACCTCCCTAACCATAACTCATGTAAGCACTTAACCATTAATATCTACCCTTTATAATATTTATAACCCATAACCCCACATCTAGTTTATAATTCATTTAACTTTTAATAGTTATAACCCATTATTTCCAAATACCTATAACGTTTTCATCACTTAAATACTAAAACCCTAGCATATATAACCCCTAAGAATTACCCCCTATAACCCCTAAATATTTGTATGTATTACCATTAACACTTAACACATATATCTTTTGTCCATATTAGCGCCTATAACTTCTTCCTCTAAACCCTTATAAGGAGTGAAAATAAACCATAAAATAGTTCAATAGCACCAAATTACTAAATCACACAGAAAAATTTTAAGTACTGACCTTCAAAATCTCACCTATGTAGAGTCTGATCAATTCAATGTTTCTCTTCTTGAAAGAGAATTGAAATCAAGATTTCATAAAAACCAGAACACCATTGCATCAAAACACCCGAATGATTTTCATAACTATAGAAAATGATTGTCGTAGCTATAGAAAATTTGTCGTAACTAAGATATATATATGATTGATTTGCCGCGAATGACCGTTTGATTCCCACACATGCCCTTGTTGGTCGCTAGATCAACTAAATGGTGGTTAGTTGCCAGAGAGACCAATATTCGTTCTTAAAGCGACCAACATTTGGACCCCCCCCAAAAAAGGTAAATTTGTACAATAAATGAAAAAAAAATACTACGAACTTCTAAACCATCGTAATATTTCGTCATAATTTGCGCCCAATGTAGTAGTGTCTAGTGGTAGTGTGGTTGTATTACTTCCAATATCCACGACCAAGCTATCCCAGGAGTCTAACAAAGAACATAATAGGATAATACATTTCTCCTCATCAATGATCTTTATATCCACTAACAATAACTGGCTTAACACGGTTTCAAATGCATTTAAATGCTTAGTCATCGAACTGCCATCACTCATCCTCAAAAGATACAATTTCTTTATGAGAAACAACTTATTTACCAGAGATTTCGACTGGTATTAGATTCCCAACTTGTCCCATAGTTTCTTGGCCGAATCTTCACCCAAGACATTCAACAACATCGAATCTACAAGATAAAGCTGAATCATACTTCGTTCTTTTCTTTCAAGTTTCTCCCATTCTTTCGTCGACATGCCTATTGGATGGGTACTTGGACAAACCGGTGTCCATTGCTCTCGATCTATAAGAAGATCTTCCATTTGAAGCTTCCAAAGCTCAAAGTTCTGGCCATTGAATCTTTCTATCTCTATTTCGGAACTGCTTTCCATTATTTACCACAATATTTAAAACAATTTATGACTTACGAGTTTTACTCTACCTAGGCTTTAGTTCTAAGATTCAATTTGGAAAATCAAGATCTAATATACTCACCAAAGCATTTCACCGCTCTCATAATTCACTTGTCAAGGAAAACCTAAGCTCTGATACCACAAGTCAGGAAATGAAGGACACTTCCACACTAATCCTAGCAGAAGAGAAGAAGAATTTACACCAGAATGCAAATGAAAAAAAGCAATCACAAAGTACACCGAGATTTTACCCTAGAAACCCTTAACCGAAAAAACAAACATTCCTTTGAGTGTTCTTCTCTCTTGTTGTCTTATTCATTAAGAATAAAAGGTTACATGTCTAACCTTTTAACACACCTAAGACACAATCAACATCATACCCTCTTGCACAAACAAAAACAACCCTGTAGCCAAATTTTCTTACATATGCATGACCAACAACCAATACTTACAGATGCATTAACCTGCTAAAGTGCATTCTTTGATCACCTGACAATAACAACTTTTACGTCCTTATAACACGCCTCTTTATAGGTTTTACAACAAGAAAAACCTTAAATAATGGCTCCCAAAAACGGTTACAGATTCATGCATATCATTGGCTACAAATCCCACAAAACTCGGGACTTTGTTACTGTCTACTCAAAGTCAAGTTTATCAGTCAACTACGAGTCGACCTCCATTTAGTCTCTAGTTGGTCTGCTCGCACTTCGACCTCTTGTCGGTTGACTTGTCGTCGATATCTTCGACTTCAAATTTACCTTGTCGAATTCCTTGACCTTCGACTTGTTGTCAATCTACCTTGACTTCGACTGTCAGTCAATTCACCTCGACTAGACTTTCACTGCAAAGAATATAACAACCCAACAATAATTTCTCTAGCATTCATGGTCCTATTGAAGAGGAAAAAGTGTTATTTGCTAAAGACTTAATGTTTAMTGATAGTTCCATCCATCTTTCTTATGTTGTTTGTATCTAGCCACCAATACCTTGGAGCGTATTGTACCACTCACCCATGTTGTTGGAAATATCTTGAAGCGGRTGTTTGTTATTGATTTCTCAATTATTGTGTTTGATATGTACTTTTGTCTTTAAAAAMTTGTAGMACCCTTTTCTCGAGCATGAACATGTTTTATGAGGCTTTCAGTGTCTSGGGAAATACAAATTGGAATTATYTTAGAGACTACTTCAAATAAAGGTTCTAGAACTYGGTTTCTCRTAGTAATAGGATTTTCAAATTGCTATTGGAACAAGCATTTCTATTGGTRGTGTTTCTATCTACTCATTCATCAAGGCAAAGTTGGAAGAAGAAAAAAGAGTAAGTGCTTCTTCTCCTATGTCTTGTTTTCTTATACAAAATTAAAATTCCATGAAGGCTTGGTACTAAAGTCTCAATAACATATTGTTCTATGAAACAAAAGGAGTGGCTTCAAGTCCAAGAGCTTCATAGGAGACATATCTTAATGATTACTTTCTTTAATCAAACCTAGAATGAAAGATTTATTGTATTTTTTTTGTGTGTTTATCTCTTTTTCACTCTCTTATCAATTTATATTTTTTTAATTAAATGAATAAATTGTATATCATTTTTTTTTGTGTAAATTAATAAAATGTTTTACTATATAAATAAGGGAAAACAATTGAACTGATTCCTTTTTAAATTCATATAATTATTTTATATTAGATTTCATTCTAATGCATCAATAGTACAACCCAAAGACAAAGTAAGGCCTTCTACACTATGTCACTTGGGGAAGGAAAGAGGTTTCATCAATAGCACACCTACAACCAAAAGGAAAAGGGAAAGGCAAGACTTTCCAATGATGTCACTTGGGGAAGGCAAGACCGTGTAAGGGAGAGCAATTGAGTCACTTCCTTTTTTTTAATTCATATCATTGTTTTATATTAGCTTTCATTCTAATGCATCAATAGTACAACCCAAAGAAAAAATAAAGACAAGGTCTTCTAGGTTATGTCATTTCGAGAAGGAAAGATGTTGTATCAATAGCACACCTACAACCAAAAGGAAAAGGCAAAGGCCTTCATGATGTCACTTGCGAAAGGCAAAACCTTGTCAAAGAGAACAATTGAGCCACTTCCTTTTCAAAATTCATATAATTATTTTATATTAAATTTCATTCTATTGCATCAATAGTACAATCCAAAGAAAAGTAAAAGCAAGGCCTTCTAGATTGTGTCACTTAAAGAGGTTGCATCAATAGCACACCTACAACCAAAACGAAAAGGAAAAGGCAAGAAATTGCATCAATAGCACACCTACAACCAAAAGGAAAAGGGAAAGGCAAAGCCTTGCAGATGATGTCACTTGGGGAAGGCAAGACCTTGTAGATGAGGCTTTTCGAATATGTTTGGTACCATAAAGGAAATTTGAGCCACTTCCTTTTAGAATAGTTATGATTTGTAGAGAAGGCATGTACAAATTTGATTCGCAAAAATGTTGTACCATAAAGGAAATTTGAGCCACTTCCTTTTAGAATAGTTATGATTCGTAGAGAAGGCATGTATAAATTTGATTCGCAAAAATGTTGCATGTAAACCTCTTATATCATTTGATTCGTCGACAATCGGCTCCACTATCATCATTGGATCCCTCACTTATTCCTCCTCTGTCATCATTGGATCCCTCCTACATCTCTCAAACATAGATTTGTTGGACTGCAGATAAAATTTCATCAAATTTATCCAAACTTAAGTTCATCTCTCAAACCTAGATTTGTTGGACTGCAGAGAAAATTTCATCAAATTTATCCAAACTTGGAAATTGTTTGGTGATGAATCAGCCAATGTCACCCAATTTCCAGAACTTAGAGCTGTCTAACTTTTGGAGATATACAAGGCTGTTTGGAAGTTCAATATTTACAGTCAGACCTAATGATACCGTAAACAATATTCAAAACTAAGTGATAATTTGTGTTTTAGCCAGAGGTGTGTTCTGGATATAAATTAACAAGAGACTAATCAATTTCGAGAGTGCTTATGATAAGTGCGTGCTGGCGAGATAAGTCTAGTGAGCTCAATTCAAAATCATTGAATTCTGTTTTATTTTGGATCTAAGAACTTGCCCATAAATTAATGTAAGCCTCACAAAAGACACTGTAAACTGTGTAAACTGTTTACTGTGTTTGCAACCCAACATCTATTACTCCACTATGTGGTGACTCGTTTACACCACACAATTATTAATTGCCTTGCAACAGGCTGTGTGGCTAGAGATTGGCTCAACCAATCTCCATTCATTTTTATGGAATTCTTAAAGATCAGGATTCCATAAAAATGAATATTGCATAACATATCTTCCTGAAGCCTCATCTGGCCCAGCTCCTCTTTCCCCTGAAGCCTCATCTGGCCCAACTCCTCTTGAAGGTCCATCAGGCCATGGCGGCGGAGGCTTTATTTCTGGCGACGACTATGGCGGAAGTGTGGAACTGATGAAGAAAAATTAAAATATGAGGACAACAAAATCGCTCGCTAATGCGATGCCATTTGTTGGAATATGAATCACACTCCAAACAAGACTGCCTGTCCTCAAACAGGTAACCCAGTGGGGTTGCTTCCTAGCTTGACAGTCTGTGGTAGAACTATAAGTTCCCAGCCTGTCTAAAGTATACCATTTGATTGCCGTTTTTGCCTCTCGTCATATTTTGTTTTGTATCTAACCCTCGTCACAATATGAGCCATTTTAGCATGATAAAATTCGTTGATGATTTTAGGTTTTTAGTTAAAGTCTAATGGATAAATAACGGTTTATGCATTTTTATAATTTTATCAATACAAAAAACCAGCTTCTAGTAGTATTTTTGGATAAGTATACTTCTATTTGATGTTCAATTCATCTATAAAGGTGTAGTTATTATTGTTTAGGCTTATTGTTATTATTGTTCAGTCTACATTTTATGTTGTAGTGGTAGTTGTATTTTGGTTATTAGTAGTCGTTGTATATTGGTTACTAAGGTCATTGTATGTTGGTACCATGGTTAAATGTATTTTTTTTCTTTTGTTGTGTTTTTATTTTATTCTCAATTTTATAAAAACATTAAATTAGATTTTAAGATTATGTATTATAAGAAAAAGGGGAAAGAAGAATTTAACTTCATATTAGTTTACTATTTATCAAGGATTTGGGAAATTCCTCATTCTCAAACAGTAGAGCAAAAATTGTGTATATGTGGGAATATGCAAATGGTGCTAATATTTATAGTGTAAAAGTGGACCTTGCAAAGGATTTTGTTTCTCATGCTAACTCCATAAGTAGAGTTTCATGATGTATAATGCAATCCACCAAAACTAATTCTACACAGATTAACATTTTGAGTGCTAAATATTATAATGAGTTTCATTATGTATGGTGCAATCGTGGGAGCATATTGTTTGTTGCAACCCACCAAAACTAATCATACATGAATTAATTTTTTTGGGTGTCAAATATCCTAACTAATCTTTTAAAATAATTAAAAGAATAACATTTATTGTAAATCACCACAAAAAATAAATGATTTCAAAAAAACACAATTTAGCAAATTCATATTTATTTTGGATATTTATTATAAATGCCAAATGAAACAAAATACACCCCAAACATTAAAAGGTAATTCAAAATTAAAGGCTTAAGATAACTACAGAGCAATCTTTCCTTGTGAAAAAATGGGCCTGAATCCGGCCAAATTTTCAGGGGTAGTGTGAGTTTTGCATGGATCAATGTTCCATGCATTTCAAACACTTACTCCAGGGGTTTTGCCCCATTTCAAACCAACCCAGATGCTCAGAAAATCAATCAGAGTTCTGGATTGGCCGGAAATTGAAAAACGAATCGCCAAAAAACCTGCCAAAAAGATAACTTCGGAGAAAAGATTGCTCTTGAGTTAACCCACTCCAAAATAAAACTACTAGAGGAGAAGGCCGAGAAGGCCGGGTAGATAGAGAATAATATTTTCAAACAGATATCGACTGAACAACCAAAAAAGGAGCTCTTATCATGAAGTTACTTAAAAAAAGGTGTTGGTAAATTCTTTTCCGATTAGTATCGGTTATTGGAAATGAAGAGAAAGGTCGTTGCTTTGTTGCTTCATATACAACTGCAACGTTATTTGGAATTAAACCAAGGGGGTTGCATATGTTTATCTTCGCATTCCAAATAATATCACAAAGGAACCAATGTCTTTCTAAATCTTCATCTCCCTATGGAATCGTGGAGATGACTCATTCCACACAACTTCCAAATAACATCACAAAGGAATGAATGTCTTTCTAAATCTTCATCTCCCTATGGAATCGTGGAGATGACTCATTCCGCACAAATCCCAATATCTCTTGTTACTTCCATTTGTTGCTTGCTATTTCCAAATAACATCACAAAGGAATGAATGTCTTTCTAAATCTGCATCGCCCTATGGAATATGGAATCGTGTAGATGACTCATTCCGCACAAATCCCAATATCCCTTGTTAATTCCATTTGTTGATGGCTAACTTTAGATTAACGCAAATCCCAATATCCGTTGTTACTGTATCGATGAACTTGCCAATATCGACAAGCAAAAGAGAGTCAATACAAGAAAAGGAAAGTCATTCAACCTTGACGAGGGAAGGTTCAACCTCATCAATCAATTTAGGAAAGGTGAAAGAAGTGGGTTCAATCGGTTAATAGCTCTATCATTTCACATAGTAGGAGGAGCGATGACATTAGTATATGGCTTGCCTTCTATTTGAGTCTAAACTTGAAACCTCTAATCTCCTAGTATAGTTTCCAATCGGTATAGTTGCAATTGACACGTAGTGACTCTATCTATGCAATGCTCCATCTAAGAGGAAACTATAGAATCGTAAGTGTGGGTGAGAGGAGATATGGATTCTCCTCTTTATTATATTATCTTAAGGGGACCTTACCTTTGTTATACACCCCTTCCCTTACCTTTTAGTGAATGGTTGGGGATGGGTAGAAATGAACTAAACTCACTACATTTGAGGACAAAGGAGAATCTCAAATGTTCATCTTATCTTTTAGGATGGAGGGTATAGGCAAGGGGAGCAAAATTACAGGCATTCAAGAGCAAATAAGTGAAACATTCAAGTTAGGGGTCTCGAGGAGAGATGAATAAAATTGGTATTGGGCATTCTAGGAAATAGTGGAATTAGTTTTCTTATGGTAATGTGTGCATGAAAATTGAGAGGTTGAATTTCTAGATAGATCCTCCTAATCCCAATCAACATCAAGGTTAAATATTCTACACTGACATATCCAAGGTTTGTTTTACTACCCCCCTTGAGCTCTCACAAATTTAGATTATTTGATTATTTGGGGGTAGAGGAAGATAAAGTAGCATAGTTGTTAATTTTTGTTTATGTTACCGAAACAAACATGCAAGTAAGGCATCTCATGAGGTTATTTCACATTGACATTGTTCAATCAAGTGTACTATCTAATTATTGGGGAAGAAAGAGAGGTATAAAACTTTCATAGTGACACTGATCAATAATGACCATAAAAATAGTTTAATTGACTAAAAGAGTACCTCATAAAAGTACAATGTGGGAGTGAAAAATAATATCAGAATAAAAAAAAGAAGAATGTCCAAGTAGATAACCACAAGCTTAACATCTAAAAGATAAACAACTAGCTGATAGAGCATGTCAAGTAAAGTGTAGATACAAGATACTAGGTACAAGATATAAGATATGATATATATGGTCTAAAACTTCAGTGAGCTTGATGTATATCTGAAGGAAAGGAGGGTGGGTGCAAGATATTGATGGTCTCCCATGATGCATTAGTGGCAATACAAACATGGAAAACAATAGTTTGTTAAATTGGATGGATTATTCAATGTACTTTTACAATGAATTTGAATATGGCGTAAAGAGATTAAATGTAGGAAATTAAATTAGCTTTCCGAATATATAATTTTTATTTATAGAATTTGTTAATAACTATGTGAAATATGAGTTTTTCCAACATTGGTATATTAATTTTCAAACAAAGTGTATTGTATATACATCTCTATTAGTGCAGGTGTTGAGTACCTTAATGATGGAATTTCCTTAATTTTTTTTTGTATAATTGTAGAGAAGTTGTTCTAGTGTGGGGTATTTTTTCAAAATTTATAATATGAACTTTATATATATTTTTTAATTATGAAATTCAATATATCCTTGAAATTACAATGCCTTGTGTTAGTGTAGGCTATGAGGGTCTTAACATTGTCAATTTTATTTTTATTTAATTTTAGATTGTAGATCTCAATATCATCTAGTGTGACATATAACTTTTTTAAAAAATGGTTAAGTTGATAAACAGTTATAGCAGAAATAAAAGAGGTATGTATTTTACAGTTATGATATATGTAAAGACAAAAATAGATTAAAAATAGTAAACAATATTACTATAATTTTTTAAATTATATATTTGAAGTCTGCATAGTCCACTCTATCTATGTCTGTAGTTTCATTGACAGTAGATTTATGTAGCCTATACAAAAATAACATCAACAATATATATTGAGATGTTGATCCAGGTGGATATTGGTGGCCACTCACCTGTTCCAAATTCCAAATAGCTCATCTTGACAGTTTTCAATTCAACATGTTTCTCTGTAATGGGAACATTTCTTTGTAATTGTGGATTCTGCAATTGTGGGGCTATCCTAAGGCCATACACAACATCCAGGAGGATATTAGTGGCCTCCCACCTATTCCAACTAGCTTATTTTGGAAGTTTTCATGTTAGTACATTTTTTTGTACCTCCAGGGTCCTTTTGGGGCTCTAAACAGTGTTTTCTTGGCTTGCCATAGTCAAACTATAGATGGCGTCAAAGTTTTATGGAATAATGCACAGTTCTCGAAAATACTTATCCAACGGGCTATCACACGCCTAAAACATAGATCATATGCAAACATTACAACCTTAGGAAGTTGATGTACTAACTTACCCCAACGAGGCCCGCATGACTTTAGGTTCTTCAACTCCTAGGGTTAGGTTTTTGGATGTCTAGGGTTTTGAAATTCATGTTTATCATAAAAAGGCCTTCAGAGCCTCATTGTGACGATATTCTGGCAAATGAGTGTAGCCATCACATCTCTTCTCAGACATAAAGCTGCCACCATTCTAGCGAGTCTTGCACTCTTTATTTTTACAGTCTTTTTACATTTCTTTCATTAATAGAAATCATGTATTGTTGTATCTCTTTGTCTCTGAAAATTTTTATGAGTATTTGATTGTAATATCTTTGCTTTCATTTTGTTTCGAAAATAATCTGGATCAGTGGTATTAGAGCATGCTGCTCTTGATCGTTTTTCAGTGCATGTCCCCAACGAGCTCTAAGTGTAGTAAGTTTGGTCTTGAGCTTGTCTCTCTTGAGTACAATCACTCTCACATGCCTAAGAAACCATCTATGGTGGAAGAAAAGAAAAATGACGGAGCATAAGATTCTATTAACCTATTGCTTAAGCAAGATCTCGCGTGATAGAGGGATGAGATGATGGAGAATTTTTCACACATCCTTCTGGTCAATAGCAAAAGGATCATCTTCATCAAGCGACCACTTTGGAAGTTAATTTTGATATTCCCATATTTGAAGGTCAGATAGATGCAGATGCCTTAGAAAAATGGATAAACTTGCTAGAAGGCTATTTCTCTGTTCACAATTTTTCTGACAGGGAAAAGATCACCTTCACACTCCTCAACTCTCTCCCCCATGTCAAACAATGGTGGGAAACTTACACAGAGCAAAGTTACATAGAGGAATCTACAATTTATGGGGCCGAGACCACTTAGGATTTTTTGTGGATGTGTTTAAGGAACAATACTACCCTATTGATAACTATGAAGACCAGTACATGAGATGGAACACACTGTGGAAATAGAAGAGACAAATAGTGTTGGAGTTCACAAATAATTTCCATACCTTGCGCACAAATTTGGGTATCAAAAAATCCGAGTGACATATGGCTCGAAAAATTCAATGGTCATAATTTTGAGCTTTGGAAGCTTAAAATTGAATATCTCCTTGTAGATCAAGAACAATGGACAATAGTTTTTCTAGGTACTATTTCGAAATGTATGTCGAAAGAAGAATGGGAGAAACTCGAGAGAAGAGAAAGGAGTATGATTCAAATTTGACTTGCAGATTCGGTACCGTTGAATATCTCGGGTGAAGATTCGGCCAAAAAACTATGGGAAACATTGGGGACATTGTACCAATCAAAATATTTGGTAAACAATTTGTTTCTTAGAAAGAAACTGTATCGTTTGAGGATGAGTGATGGAAGTTCAGTGACTGAGCATTTAAATTCGTTTAATACCATTATAGTCTAGTTATCTTCTGTGGATATTAAAATCACTAAGGAGGAGAAATGTATTATCCTATTATGTTCTTTTCCAGAATCCCAAGATAGCTTATTTGTGGCTATAGGGAGTAATACAACCACATTAGTGCTAGACGACATGGTTGCATCTTGATCTAAAAATGAAGAAGACTTGTATTCTTGAAATTATTTGCAAGTAAAATTTATGTGTTAAAATGCAAATGGATCAACTTTGCAACACAACTTTAATAGGATTTACTCATTCAAGATGCATATAAACARCARCAATAACAGTGAACAGAAAACACATAACACAACAAATGATAAAGGAGTTCACCCCTCTCTTGGGCTACATCTCCTGGTCCAGCTTCCAATGGATCATTTGTATTATTTGCTCAAAGTTCTAAAAAATGTGCTTTATAATGCTCAAAATGCCAAATAGACTGCTCCAATGGCTTCAGAATGTCCAAAAACCCCTAGTTGGGCTTTTTCGGCACCTTGTTTGGCCAAAAAATGAAGAAGATAGGCTTCCTGGAAGTCCCCCTTCAAACTTGTTGTCTTTGCATCTACAAAACGCACCCTTGTTGGCTCAACCTAGCCCACATGCATATTTAAGTGTAAAAATTTAGCACTGGGAGCAGCTGCACGACTGGTACAAACTGTTGCATGGTTATGCACTGGCCCTTAACCGTCTAAGGCTCGTGGGCATGTGAAACGCCATACGACCGCACGAATATATATAAAGGGCCAAAGTTCAAATGGTTATAAACAAAGGCGCGCCCGTGGTCACATCACATACCATGCG
>JZKD02S1847956.1:108844-119845 GCA_000966675.3 Picea glauca
CCAACGGTCCAGATCAGCGCGCCCGGATCAACGGCGATGAAGGCAATTCCGGACCCCCCTGCTTTTCTACCTTTAAGCGGAGGGGGGGGTCCGGAATCAGACTCGCAGCTTTCCAAGGGCTGATATTTTAGCGCCTGGATCGACGGCGCTTGCACGATCCACATCATCCTCAGCTGCGCTGCGTTTAAGTGCGCGTGGGCCCTTTTCCCGTCATATCACCTTCCAACCGCCGTTCTCCTATCGCCATGTGTCATCCATCTGCCTCTCCCCTATGGTTTGCGTGGCCTTCCTCCCTTCTCATCATCCATACAACATATGCCATGCATCCCCTTCCCTCCACGTCAGCCTCCCCTTAAAATGTGGCCATCACACCTATTCTTCCACCTCCTTCACTTATTGTATTTTGCCATGAGTCCCCCGTGTAATCTCTCTCGCCCCCTCATCGCTTCATACACCAACTCCCTGCTTTTTTGGCCCCATCACTCTGTTCCCGTGCCCCACCTTCCACACTAGCCTCCACGCCCATTCTTTAGGCCAGTCAGTTACTCCAGGTGGCAGCGTGGGAAGCTTTCCACGTCCCGAAGGTGCCGAGATGGCCGGGTCGGCCTCAATCCCGATGAAGCAGTTATTGAAGTGGTTGGTGGTGGTTAGACATCGCCTCCGCCTTAATGGGAAAGCATGACCACGAATTTAAGGCATGTCGATTCGTCGTTGGAACTGTCAAAGAATTAAGATTGCGTCTGACATGAGTTGCACATTCTTTCAGATGTTGACTGTCAGAAGCCATGGAGATGCAAATCTTTCAATGCAGTGTCTTGATTTTGTTGTTGTTGTTGTTCTGAGTATATGAAGGCATTTTCACCACTTTTGTATCTATCGATGGTTGATTTGAGCTCCTGATTGTAAACCTTTAATGAAGCACTGATATTCTGGTTATGTATGCACTCTTGAGACTTCTTGCCTGATAAATGCCAGTTTCTTTTACATCTTTGTTCCACTGTGTTAGAATCGCTCGAAATTGGAGGATGTAATCGAGCTATAGCTATTATAGGATGATGTTGGTAGGATCACTATAGCAGTTATAATATTTCTAGCCAGTGCTTGTGATTTTCCCAGTGCTGAGCGACTTGGAATTGGAGGATCCAGTCAAGTCCTCCTCGGTTTCTCTAGACCCTGAACCAAGCAGATCTTGCGTTCAGTGTGTTTCTTTTGCAAATATCCGTAAGCCTGTTTCCCAAAGTTGGTTTTTCATTTTCCTCACTAAGTCTTCCACCTACTCACCCTTTTATCAACCCACTGGCTGAAGTTGGATCAAGACCTCCTTTGTCACCATATGTACCAGACTCAGTTCCCAAGTTAGAGTGATATCTCCTTGAGTTTTTCTCCATTTGATCACCCCTTTAAAGCAACTCGTGACATTAAACTGATGGGCATCGGGCTCTGTTCCTACAAGCAATCGAGGAGTGACTTCCATCGCCAACATTTCTAGCGCCGTTGCCGGGGATGAAGTTGAATATTTTCCCTGGGATTGAACGACAAAGATCAATTGATTCTGAAGGTGCATCAGATATTAGAACTTGAAGATTGCTACTGTGCACCTGGCGACTCCATTGTGACGACTCCGCTGAGGAGAACCTGCACTATCAACTGTGTCTTCGAGAGGCATACACACGAGGTCTAACCCACACTTGCCTTTAGCTACACCAGAAGCTGACGCGGAAGCAGTGCGCAGGAAGGGAAAAAGATCTGCAAAAGAATTTTCCATCGCCAAAACAGGTAATATGCCTTCCCCTTCTGTGAGAACTCCATTTTCTTATTTGCAACTTCCTAGTCGTCCTTCTTTCGAAGTCCCCCGTTCTCTAAATTTTGGGAGTGTTCCTGCTGAGTTTTCTCCTCCTGATCTGGGATCAGAAAGAGAAATCCTTGTCACTCCCTCCTCCCTGGAGGTCTTGCCTTATCACAGACCTCGAACTTATGAAGGTTTCACCACCCCTCCTTTTGTCGTTACTACTGCATAGAGAGAAGCGTCTGCACACTCAGGTCCCTTGGCTTTCTCTCTGTTTTCCCTGTTGTCTTCTCCAAGAATCTATGTTCCCACATCTCCCATTCATATTCTTTCTCCTACGAGTTCTCCTCTACCTAACATCCCTATGGCTGGTGCTAATCCCCCTCCGAACAGAATGGATGCCATAGTTGCTGCCAGATATGCTCCTTTGATTCTACCCCAGCCTCTGAACCCTCTCCCTGCTGGAGAATATTTGAAATACATGCCCAAGTTCAGTGGGGAGGGAGATGTAACTGCTGAAGAGCACCTAGCTGCCTTTTACAGCTATGCAGACAACTTGAATATCGAGAGTGAAGATGTCTGGATGAGATTCTTTGTCCAGAGCCTGGATGGGGAGGTGAGGAAATGGTTCTGGGGACTAGCCCCTGGATCTATTGCTGGCATTGAAGCCTTGGATAATGTTTTCCTGAGGCAATGGGGAGACAGAAAAGATTATATGTATTATATGATAGAGTTTGGGTCTCTGAGGAATATGCAAGGGGAGTCTGTCTTAGACTTCTCCAAAAGATTTAATAAAATGTACAACAAGATTCCTGCAGATATTAAACCCTCAGAGGCCTCTGCTAAAATTTCCTATGTTGGTGCATTTGATCTTGATTTCTGCCTCGTGTTAAGAGAAAGAAGAGCCACCTCTTTAGCTCAGATGCAAGATGCAGCTATAGAAGTGGAATCCAATATATGGGCAGCTGACAGACTGAGAAACCAGGCTGACAGAGATAGAAGAAAGGAAAAGTTGGAAGTCTCAACTTCCAGCCCATCACTGCCTCACCCTCAAGTAGATGAGCTGACCCGAGTTATGAACCTCCTCAAACAAGAGGTGGAAAGATTAAAGGTGGAAAGGAAAACAATGTATAAGGGCCCTTAGACCACCGAGAATAGAGGAGCTTTCAGAAGAACAAATAATTTTGCTCCTCCAACCATGCACAGAGAGAAAGAAAGAGACAGAGACGATCAAAGAATTCAGGCTCCCTTCCAGAACAATTTTGTGGCCGATGAAGAAGAAGGGGAAGCAGATGAGCCTGACCCTAAAATCCACAGTGTCGAAGTCACTCCCCCTTTCCCTCATCTGACCCAATCAGCATATGAAGAGTCTCTCATGGATGGTCAGCTGAACGAATTGAGCAAAGGAGATAAAGCTAGCGGCGGCCGAGGCAGGTACAACCTGAGGTCTGACAAAAGAGTAGCAGGACCCGACGTTCTTGAGCCATCCAATAGAACAGAGAAACCTTCTAATGAAGTAGCAGACAAAGGTAAGAGGGTCCAACCATCTCCTCCCATTGTCCATAACCATGTTCCTGAAATTAGAGAAATTCCAAAGCCTATGTCTTCTTTCAATTTCGAACATGAGATTCAAAAGATCGAAATTCCTGTGCCACTCACTGAGCTAATTAAACATGGGGAATTCAAAAAACGCTTCTCTGAGCTGTTACAGTCCGAAGCCTCATACCCCCTCATAGAATCCATAAACCTCCAAGATGAAAGGCTTGCAGTTGTCCTAGGACCCATGGTAGAAGATAGAGATGATTCATCCCCTCCCTTCTACACCTCCCTGAACATACATGACAAAGTACTACATAATTGGCTTATGGATTCAGGGGCCTCCCACAACCTTATGCCCAAAGCCGTCATGGAAGAATTAGGATTGGAAGCCACCCGAGCCTATCATGACCTCTATTCTTTTGACTCCAGGAGGGTGCAATGCTTGGGAGTCATCAAGGACCTGGTAGTCTCTTTGTTTCAGCTGCCCATGAAAAGTATGGTCATGGATATTGTGGTAGCTGATGTTCCCCCCAAGTTTGGGATGCTGTTGTCAAGATCCTGGATAAAGAGGTTGGGGGGAACCCTGAAAATGGACCTCACATATACCACCATTCCAGTCTTTGGGGGGGAACATACGAGATTATACAGAGAAGCCCAGCTAGCCTACATTGTCAGTGACGAAGCCAACCCTACCAATCATCCCATTTATGCTTTGGACACCGATTTAGGCTCCAGTTTACTACAACTCACCCACACCCCTGAAGCTTCTTTGCAAAACATAAAGCAGCCCATCCTTAATCAGGAGACCTCCCCTTCAACTTCCTCTGTTTGGAAGATGTTCTTTGATGGAGCTTCCTCCAGTATGGGTGCCGGTGCCAGAGTAATATTTATATCACCTTGTCATGAAACCATCTCTCTGTCATACAGGCTGGAATTCGAGGTCACCAATAACATGGCAGAGTATGAAGCTCTGGTTCTGGGATTAAGGGCTGCAAAAGAAATGGAAATCAAGGAGATGGCTGTGTTTGGTGACGCAGAACTGATTTTCCAGTAGGTCAAAAATGTTTATCAGACTAAGCATCCTCGGCTCAGGAATTACAGGAATGAGGTATGGGATCTGGTTGAGGATTCCTTCCCGGCCTTTAACATTTCCTACATTCCAAGGGAGGAAAACACCTCGGCCGACTGTTTATCTTTCATAGCTAGTGTGCTTGAAGTTCCCACGCTGCCCACTGCCAGGTCTGATGTGGAAATAAAATACAGGCCTTCTATTCCAGACAACGTCAAATACTGGAGAGTGTTTGAGGATGATCAGGAGATTGAAAAATTCCTCCAGTCCATTGATGACTTTTCCACAATGCACATAGATGAGAGCACTGAGGGGGAAGATGACCATCACCCTTGGGAATTTGTAAATAAAATTGATGATCACCGGATCATTCAACTACCGAGCAATCACATTCCAAGAGGAATGATCCCGTTAGAAATATTGTTTGATGGGAATGATGTGGCAGTAAAAGGTAAGGTTTCAGGTGATGATGATGACATAGCTGAATGCAATATAGGCACACCTGAGGAGCCAAAGTTTGTCAAGTTGTCAAGAAGTTTGACCGAGGGGCAGAGGATCGAATATATCAAGTTGCTGAAGGAGTTTGCTGATGTGTTTGCATGGACCTACAAAGACCTCAAAACGTATGACACATCAGTCATCGAGCACAAGATCCCACTAAAAGAGGAGGCTAAGCCTTTCAAGCAGAAGATGAGATAGATAAATCCCATATTGTTGCCTGTCATGGAGAAAGAGGTAAAGAAGCTGCTGGATGCCCAGATCATTGTCCCCTTGAGATATTCTGAATGGGTGGCCAATTTGGTCCCGATGAGAAAGAAAAGTGGAGAAATCAGACTCAGCGTCAATTTCAGGAACCTGAAAAGAATTTCGAGGAAGGACAATTATCCCCTACCCAACATGGAACACATTTTACAGAGGATCACTGGCGCATCTAGGATGTCCATGATCGATGGTTTCTCTGGATATAATCAGATATCATTCATGCCTAAGGACAGAGAAAAAACAACCTTCATCACTCCTTGGGGCACATTCATGTATGCCAAAATGCCTTTTGGATTGATGAATGCAGGAGCAACATTTCAGCGGGCCATGGACATAGTCTTTGTTGGGGAGAAAGACCATTTTGTGGTGATATATCTGGATGACATCACAGTCTTCTCTAAGACCGATAAAGAGCATTGTTGTCACTTAAAAAGAGTTTTCCTGAAATGTCGGAGATATGGCCTATCTTTAAACCCCAAGAAATCATTGTTTGCTATGCAGGAGGGAAAGCTGCTAGGTCACATAGTGTTAGCAGAAGGAGTAAGGATTGACCCAGGCAGGGTGGAAGCGATTCAGGCCCTGTCACTTCCCCGGTCCAAGAAAGAAGTTCAGGCATTTTTGGGGAAGGTCAACTTTCTGAGGAGATTCGTCTCGAACTTCGCCAAGCTGATGAAACACATTACAACCATGCTTAGGAAGGGCCATGAAATAAAGTGGACTGCTGAATCCAGACGATCTTTTGCCCAGATAAAGAAAGCATTGACTGAGGCACCTGTGCTAATCAGTCCCGATTATTCTAAAGATTTCCTAATTTTCTCATTTGCTTCTGATGACTCAATAGCAGCAGTCCTATTGCAGAGAAACGAACAAGGGCGAGAGCAGCCCATTGCCTTCTTCAACAAGGCATTGAGAGATGCTGAACTCAGATATGAGATCATGGAAAAATAGGCCTACGCATTGGTGAAAGCTCTCAAAGCTTTCAGGATCTATGTCTTGCACTCGAAGGTCACTGCATATGTCCCTTCACCCTTTGTGAAGGACATTCTTATACAACCCGACATAGACGAAAGAAGGGGTAAATGGATCGCCAAGATCCTTGAATTTGACCTGGAAATTAAGCCCACCAAGCTGATAAAGGGGCAAGGTTTGGCCAAGTTATTGGCTGAATCTAATTACAAAACTCTGGATATTAACTGCATCAATGAGCAAGCTGAGTCATTCAGCAACAATTCCTAGATCGCCATACCACTAGCAGCATGTCCCTGGTACAGGGACATCTTGTACTTTCTGCAGGAATTAAAGCCTCCTGATGGATTGAGAAAGAGTAGGGCCAGAGCCTTAAAGCTCAAAGCGGTCAAATACTGCCTCATTGATCGAGCCTTGTATTGGAGAGACCCTCTGGGGATATTATTAAGATGTCTGGACCCGTTCCAAGCGCAGAAAGTGATGTTCGATTTCCATAGAAGTCTCTGTGGAGGTCATCATTTTTGGAAAACCATAGCCCATAAGATCCTCCGGGCTGGATATTACTGGCCTACTTTGTTTACTGATGTCTGCAGAGAAGTCAGGGCTTGCGTCAAATGCCAGAAGTTCTCAGGTAAGCAACAACTCAAATCTCTGACATTAAAGCCTGTAGTAGCTTTAGCACCTTTTCAGCAGTGGGGCTTGGATTTCATCGGAGAGATTCATCCTCCCTCAAGTGGCCAACATAGATGGATCCTCACTGCGACTGATTATTTCATCAAGTGGATAGAGGCAGTCCCCACTAGGAGCACTTCTCACAAAGTAATCATCAGCCTCTTGGAAGACATCATAGCCAGATTTGGTTGCCCAAGCAGAATAGTCACTGACAATGCCCCCCCTTTCGGTCTGAGCCTCTGATCAAATTTTGTGAACAATTTGGGATTTCATTGGTTCACTCTACTCCATACTATCTTCAAGGAAACGGACTGGCAGAGTCCTCCAATAAAATCCTGATCAAGCTTATCAAAAAGCTACTGGAGGACAATCAGAAGGCCTGGGACTCAAAGCTCAAATTTTCTCTCTGGGCCGATCGAGTGACAACTAAGAAGTCCCTGGGTCTCTCACCTTTCCAACTTGTTTACGGAATAGAGGCCATTTTTCCCACTCAGCTTGCCTTACCTGTCGCAAATTTCCTCCAGGTCCTTGAAGGAGAACCTAATCATATACTCAGAAGGATTCATCAGATGGTGGAAGTGCAACAAATCAGAGAACAGGTCATGGATAGAGCCTACAATCATCAGCAGAAGATCAAGCAGGCTTTTGACAGGAAGAACAAGAAGAAGGGATTCAAGCAGGGTGATTTAGTGCTCAAATGGGATGCACCCAGGCAGGAAAAGGGAAAACACAGTAAATTTGATGCCCTCTGGATTGGGCCTTTCAAGAACCTTGAAGTATTTTCAAACAACACTTACAGGTTGCAGGATCTGGAAGGCAATGAAGTTTTTGGCAGCCCAGTAAATGGGCATTTCTTGAAAAAGTGTTTTTTGTGAGCCACAGTTGGCTCTTTTTGTTTCGTTTTGTACATATTGTTTCTGTTTTTGTTTTGTGGACTAGTAAATGACTCCATAGCCCAACAGCAAAGGCACTGGATCTGCAAAAGAGTTCTTAGAGCATCACAGGGATGAATCTATCCCCCATGGAGCGGATGTTAGTGACATTTCTTGTAAGTGGGGTTAGAATGCAAAAGGAATGGGTTAAAACCCACTTGTCCTAAGTTTTGAATGTAAATGTGCCTGGTAAGCAGTGAACGGATCTGAACGACGTGCATCCGCGTGCCCAAATCAATGGCACACATGAAATTCTGGACCCCCCTTTCCTTTCTACCTTTAAGCGGGGGGGGGTCCGGAATTGCGGGCGCAACTCTCCAACGATCCAAATCAGTGTTCCCAGATCAACGGCGATGAAGGCAATTCCGGACCCCCCCTGCCTTTCTACCTTTAAGCAGAGGGGCGGGGTCCGGAATCAGAATCGCAACTTTCCAATGGTTGAGATTTTAGCACCCGGATCGACGGTGCTCGCACGATCCACATCATCCTCAGCTGCGCTGCATTTAAGTGCACGTGGGCCCTTTTCCCATCATATCACCTTCCAATCGCCGTTCTCCTGCCGCCATGTGTCATCCATCTGCCTCTCCCCTATGGTCTGCGTGGCCTTCCTCCCTTCTCATCATCCATACACCATCTTCCATGCATCCCCTTCCCTCCACGTCAGCCTCCCCTTAAAATGTGGCCATCACACCTATTCTTCCACCTCCTTCACTTATCGTATTTTGCCATGAGTCCCCCCTATAATCTCTCTCTCCCCCTCATCGCTTCATACACCAACTCCCTGTTGTTTTGGCCCCATCACTCCGTTTCCGTGCCCCACCTTCCGCACTGGCCTACACGCCCATTCTTTAGGCTAGTCAGTTACTCCAGGTGGCAGCGTGGGAAGCTCTCCACGTCCCGAAGGTGCCGAGTTGGACGGGTCGGCCTTAGTCCCAATGAAGCAGTTATTGAAGCAGTTGGTGGTGGTTACACATCGCCTCCGCCTTAATGGGAAAGCATGGCCATGAATTTAAGGCACGTCGATTCGCCATTGGAACTGTCAAAGAATTAAGATTGCATCTGACATGAGTTGCAAGTTATTTTAGATGTTGACTGTCAGAAGCCATGCAGACGCAAAGCTTTCAATGCAGTGTCTTGATTTTGCTGTTGTTGTTGTTCTGAGTATGTGAAGGCATTTTCTCCACTTTTGTATCTATCGATGGTTGAGCTGAGCTCCAGGTTGTAAACCTTTAATGAAGCACTGATATTCTGGTTATGTATGCACTCTTGAGACTTCTTGCCTGATGAATGCCAGTTTCTTTTACATATTTATTCCGCTGTGTTAGAATCGCTCGGAATTGGAGGATCCAGTCGAGCTATAGTTTTTATAGGATGATGTTGGTAGGATCACTGTAGCAGTTATAATATTTCTAGCTAGTTCTTGTGATTTTCGCAGTGCTGAGCGACTTGGAATTGGAGAATCCAGTCAAGTCCTCCTTGGTTTCTCTAGACCTTGAACCAAGCGGATCTTGTGTTCAGTGTCTTTCTTCTGCAAATAGCCGTAAGCCTGTTGCCCAAAGCTGTTTGTTCATTTTCCTCACTAAGTCTTCCACCTACTCACCCTTTTATCAACCCACTGGCTGAAGTTGGATCAAGACCTCCTTTGTCACCATATGTACCAGACTCAGTTCCCAAGTTAGAGTGATATCTCCTTGAGTTTTTCTCCATTTGATCACCCCTTTAAAGAAACTCGTGACATTAAACTGATGGGCGTTGGGCTCTGCTCCTGCAAGCAATCCAGGAGTGACTTCCATCACCAATAGGACCTTTCAAGGTTGTGGAGAGAAAGGGTCCTGTGGCCTATCGACTAGCCTTACCTGATTCCTTGACGCGTATGCACGAAGTTTTTCATGTATCTGTTTTGAGACATTATATTAGTGATCCTACACATGTTATTGACATGAGTTCCTTGCAATTATTGGATGAGGGAGAGCTCACGACTGAGCTGGTCTGCATCTTAGATCATTGCGTTCAACAGTGACGACGTCGAACGGTAGATCAGGTCAAGGTCTAATGGGACAATTATAGTCCACACTCGGTGACCTAGGAGGATGCATATGATATGCGCCACCAATTTCCATTTTTGTTTCATAGATAGAAATATGATACGGTGATACACTTATTTTGGCATTTATACTGAGAAACTTCAGGACGAAGTTTAGACCAAGAGGGGGTGTATGTAACATCCCGCTCTGGTGCACTGAGAAAACTTATTCTTTGAGGACACTTGCTCACAAGTGATCCAGATTATTATGATATTAAAACATTTGTCTTTGATTATGATGCGTCATGGGTAGATGACATGTTGTTTTACTACATTGACATAGACAGGTTCTATTGACTTGGTTTTTTTGAGTGTGCAGGGTTTTGGACCTTGAGGATGCAGAGGCATTGATGGAATCCCTTGGACTCCAGATTGAGTCAGGGAGTGTGCTATTTGGGTTTGATTGATTTACTGTGATATTAGTACATTTGAGATGATTATATGATGTGGACATGTTCTAACATGATTGTTGATGATGCATCCTAATGATAGCTTTCCGACTAGACTCACATATGGAGTAAAGGGGTCACACATAACTACCATAGAGGTTGAGGGAGAGGTGTGGACAGAATCCCTGCCACAACCTACTAGCACTCCCGTCGTGGCTCTAACTGTAGGTTAACAATTACCTAGTTCGAGAGAACCCACGATGCTGTGAGGGAAGACTGCGATAGTCACTCGCGATGATTCTAAGGGGCGCGCAATAAGGCGGGGGCCTTATTCCTTAGAAGCCCTTAGTCTCTCACAAGTTTACCTGGCGGAGTGTTGATTCCAGGGGTTATTGGTGTCTACCAATCAGTCAAGAATTGAGTGGCACCCTTGGAGAACGTGGTGCATCCTAAAGTGCATGTCACACAAAAGAAACAAAAGGGTGAGTTGCACCCTTGGAGCACGTGGTGCGTCTGGAAGGGCACGTCGTGCAAAAGAAACAAAAGAGGCGAGTGGCACCCTTGGAGCATGTAGTGCATCCTGAAGGGCACGTCGTGTTGATTATGATAAAGGAATGAACCTAGATGTCCCTAAGACAATTATCTCATTAACAAATTTTAAAACAACTTTCCTACTTAAAATGTCGCCAAGTTCATAATCTAAGTCCTAAGTCTAAAAATTCTCTAGGGGTAAAATTTTGTCTACCCTTAAGAAAATATCTCTATAAAAATAAAATAATAAAGTTAAAAAAAAAAAAAAAAAA
>JZKD02S1847956.1:119895-145802 GCA_000966675.3 Picea glauca
AATTTTTGGGTAAAATGAAGAGAGTAAGAACTTAAATAAAATCTGTGGATATAAAAGGTAAAGAAGAAATTAATTATTTAACTTGTGAAAGTGTAAAAAGATATTAAATTAATAATAAAAGTAAAAAGAGGATAATTTGCACCACTGTCTTTTCTAGCTCAAATAAAAAAGGAATGAAGGAAATGTAAAAATTAGGAAATTAGGGAAAGGAGGTAACCTAAAGAGGGAAAGAGGGGAACTCATGATAAAAAGCAGGAAACCAACTTAGGAAAGAATCGACATTTAAGAAACTTCTAATTTTGAACTGATTTAGCAATTTCTTTTTTAGGGAAAGCTTTTAAAACCTGTAAGGGAATCTAGGGACACCTAGGAGTAAATTTAGGAGTAACTCTAGGTGGGTGAGGGAGATGGGACAATAAATAAATTAAAGAAAATAATTATTGGAAGGAAAGTGGGGGATGGATGACACTTGTACGAAGGAGAATTTTTGGAAGATTTTTATTAAAACTTAAAATTTAATGAGATTTGGGGAAAGAACAGAAGTTCTAAAATTCTATAAAAGAGAGGGAGGATAAGGAAGAAGGAGATTGGTTGTTAGCGTAACGTTACGCTACCAGATTAGTGACTTGACTGATTTACTGGTGGGAGTTGGGATTTCCCATCTCGAAGAGGAGTGGTAGCTCAGCCTTGTGAAGCGAGCTGGGAGCTAGAGGTACCGTCTGGATAGTGTGTGGCCCCTTTGTGGCTCGGGGGGCTAAGGGGGAAGCAGAGTACCCCTAGCATTGGCTGGGAGGTACCGGTGAGGTCTCGATGGTCGTCGAGCGAGAGCGGCATCGAGCACGCAAATGACACTCGGAGCAGGCGAACAGGCAACGATACACCTTTCAGTTGAATGATAGAATGTCGTCGATGTGTGATTTAGATCTATATGTGTTCTAAGTAGGCAAACTGATTGTTAGTTTCTTGACTGAATTTTTATAGTTTAGCTGATTAATTATCTCGCGCCTTGAAGTGTTTTATTAACCCAACGAACTTGATCGTTGGTGAGGTTTTTCATGAGCTCGGCATGTTTGCTTCCCTTTAAGCTTTTAAACATTTTCAAATCGGATGATGGAAGGGACTCTGCATTAGTTGTTTACTTCTTAGTATACTAAACAATGTTTATATTTCAACTGCATATTCCATTATTTAGATAGCGCTGGAATTTAATTAAATTGGATATTCCTTAACTAGTCAACGTTGGATTTATTAACATGCACATTCCTGGATTGTGTCACCGCATTAAACATGTCTTCTCTACAAAGTTGTACTTGTGTCTGCGATGGATTTCATTTGTTTAGTTTTGATCGATTGATGTCAAATATATTTTAAATTGATTGGAAATGTATAGAAATCTACTTACCATAGTGAATCTTACATTTAATAAGAAAATGCTTCTTTACCGGTCTGTTCATTAGCACATAACTCTGCGTGCTTATTTTAATTCTTCGTTTATGATATTTATCATGCATTTCAAACTTACTCCGCATTTCAAATTAACTCAGCCTTCCTTGTGTATATTAAAACTACGAGTTATATGCAGCGATTGTTTTTAATGGATAGCATTTGATTTCAAATGGATTGAAATTTAGACATGTTTATACTGTCTGTGATTGTATATGTTTAATGGACAGTGCTGGATTTACGTAAATTGCCTATCCCTTAAACTGAACCACGCTATCACTTTAAGACTCTATTAAATTTAACTTTTGATAGCAGTCGATTGTGGTTGTTTTTTTTTTCCAGCCTTTACTAATCACGCCCTTACTGAATGAGTCTGATTCTGGACAAATTAATTGCCTTAGCGGTTGGAACAGTCTCTAATTATTAAAACCCTTTAAATTTTGCCTCTGCAAGTGTAAACTAAAAACCATTTATTTCGCCCCTGCAAGTTGTGTGCGAACCGTTCTTTCTGCCTCTGCAACTGTAACAAACACAATCTAATTCGATCCTACAATGAATATCATACTGTTTCACCTCTGCAAAACGCTTAAGCTCGCTTCTCTGTAAATGTTGTATGCACCCTCCCCTTGCAATTTTTATAACTGGTTTCCTGGTCCCTTACCTCAATAAGTCGTGTTAAGTCAGGTTGTGAGAGGGTTTCCCTATGACGCTGCAAAGACAAATTGCCAACTTGACAGTTGCTGAATTGATTATGGTTTCTGAAAATAGCCAATTTGACAACTGCCATTTTGATTTCGTGATTTTCCGCCATGTGCTCTTAAGTTGCCCATTGATTTCTGACATGCATACACAGCCGCTAGTTTCTTGTTGCATGTTGCCAATTTTATCCTTTTTCTTGGTAGAGTGGTTTGGCCGTTAATTTTTAGGGTTATTAATAACATATAAAATGTAACGTTATGGTTTTGTTGTTGTAATGTTGTTGTAAGGATATGGTAATATAAAATAAGATGAGAATGCGATGGTTATTGATAAACATATATATTGTTATTTTAATAGGTAAATGAAATGCTACTGCAATGTAATGTGATGGTTATTTTATTTGCAAAGTTTTCATATTATAAAATGTAGTGTTGATTTTGCTTAGAATGTAATGTTGATTTTTCTTAATGGTAAAGTTAATGTATTGGTAAAGAAGTAATGCAATTGTTATTTATTTGCAAAGTTATATAATTCCTCGCAGGTCAACAATTTGTCCATAGTCGTTGAGAGTCTAATAATCTAACGAATCTATCTATAAATTGGAATAAAAGAAATGGTCCTAAAATAAAATTTTAGCGGGTATTGTTTAATAGCATTTGTGTTTTGTTTTAATCATTGTTTAGTGGAGTCTTGTAGGTAGTTAACTTTGTCATGTAAGCCCTCTTTGTTTGAGAGGTGGAAATAATTTAATAACTCTTTGACTCACCCCCAAAACAAACTTTTATGCGGATGCCCAAAAATTTGGGTTCCCTTTTTAGTGTTTTAGTTTGGAAAATTTTTGTAGCTTAACTGTCGTAACACCTAATTAATTAAATCAACCCTTGGAATTTCAAGTAGGTAATAAATTTTATACCATAGATAATACCCTCTAAGCTAGACATTTAGGGTTTATTTAGATCATGCTTGATTCCTTTAAAGTAATTAAAACTTTAAGAATGTTTTCATTATTAAGCTATTTTACTTGATTTGTTGAATTAAAAGAAAAATTTGCACAATCACATCTACCACTTTAGTAAAACTATTGATTTAAGCTAATAGGCCTTTTGTTTTAAAAATGAAAGGTGGTCATCATCCATGCTACCTTCATTTAAGGTGTTAGCTACAGTGGAATTTAATGAATGATTTATCCCGCGCTTGAAGTAAAGTAGATGGCTACCTTTGCATCTTGAATTAAAATAAGTTGATTTCATAGCACTCACACTTATGTCGTTTCATGATGGATTTAGTAATCAAATTCTCTTGCACCATGGAATTCATGTGTTGTGTGTTGATTCATATAACCTTATCATGCAACGATCGTCATTGATGTTTGTTGACTTAGCATTTGAGTTATGGTCTGCTAGTGTCGGGCGAGATGTAGACACCTCCATGTTCCTCAGAAGAGTCGCCAGCCCTGAGACCTTAAATGGTTAAAATCAATGGGAACCTGGGCTTGAGCATTGCTTATGTGTCTTGGAGGTCCTAACCATTGCAGGGTAGGATGGGCAGGTAGTCAGTCTTATTATTTCGTCGGTTGATTGTTGTTCATTGCTGGCAGATGTTGATGTGCGTCTTAGAACCTTATATTGATATCGCAGTTGCATGTGTCATGATTCGTCGTCATGTGGCGGCGCAGAGTATAATTTCTTGTTACCCTTGTACACACGCACACACCCCCCAAAAAAAAAAAAAACATTTTATGCACTTGTTATAAGAGGTTTGTCATCGTAACAAGTAGGATCGTTATATATGGTATCAAAGCAGGTTCAACCCGCGACTTGGGATCGCTACAGATTTTATTGACATGATTTGATTATACTGTTGCTAATCGAGTTGATTGTGTGCATGCAGGTAATCATGGTTAGAGGATGCTGCAGAGGTAGACGAAGGGGTGCTAGGGGAGGGGGCACAATGCCTCCAGTAGCATCCACGCCTGAGGGGTCTAACACCCAGGGAGGCGAGCAGGTTCTTGGGCAAGAGAAGATAATAGTTGGCGATGTTGTCGGAATGATGAGATCCTTTCACACATGTCTGAGGCACTGATCAGTTGTTTGGATAGAGATGAGGCCAGAGCATCGGCACCCACTGAGGTTCCGCTACGCGCATCTGCTGTTACTAGTAGCATTCACCGTGAACTCGAGAAGGTCAAATTTCTCAAGTTCTTTGGTGCCCCAGATGGCACTGCCATTGAGGCATGGTTGTAGAACATGGAAATGTGCTTCGCACTTCGTGATTATACCTCCAAAATGAAGGTCCACATGGCAGTCTTTCAACTGAAGGGGAGCTCTCTTCTATGGTGGAAGACGCTCCTATTGCAGCTGAACATGGCCGTCGAAGACGTGTCATGGGAATTGTTCGAGGAATGGTTCTGAGAGAGGTACCTTTCAGATTAATTCATTGAGCGTCAGCTCAATGAGTTCAATGCCCTATGACAGGGAGGTCGTACGGTGCTCGAGTACGAGGCCCATTTTATGGCACTGCTCTAGTATTCTCCGCACCTTAACACTGAGAAACCTAAGGTCAATAGGTTCATGTTTTGCCTTAATGATAGCCTACGTGCAAAGGTTAGGATTTTGATGCCCCAAAACTTGCACAATGTCATCCAGAAGGCCCTCATAGCAGAGGAGCAGCTTATCAGTGGGGGTCAGACAAGGACTCCAGTGAGATCAACAGGGCAGGTTTCATCTAGAACACAGCAGCACTAGACACCAACCAGACATATGCCAGGATACCATGGCTTCTAGAGGGGATCCACCTTCACTACACCTTGGCAACCACCAACTCAGCAAAAGACACCTTATCGGGGACTACAATATCAACAACAACGTCGCTTGTAGAAGCAATAGTTTAGGCCTATTCAGCAGAACAGACCATGGCTCTAGGCCGGTGGGTTGTCATATTCTACTTCGGGTACCGGGACTACTGGGTTGAAGAAGGGGTGTTGGATGTGTGGGGAGCCACACTACCAACGTGACTGTCCTGTGGAGAGGACCAGAGCGTCTGGATCAGCTAGACCCACTACCAAGGGAGATATGGGAAAATCCCATTGGATTCATGTAGCGGTGAATAACCATCAGGCAGAGCACCAGTCGACTGTGATCGAGATGACAGGTAGCGTCGCTGACTAGAACCTTAGTATTTTGATAGGTCCTGGTCCTACCGAGAGTTTCATTTTCGGTGTAGTGCTAAAAAGGATTAAGGTAAAGGCAGTCGAACAAGATTATTTTAGCTTCGTGGAGATGGCTTCGGGAGCCAAACAAAAGGTTGGAGGAAAGGTTACAGGATGTCCCCTTAACCTGGGAGAATTTGTCACAAGGGCCAACCCTATATGTCACGATATTAGGATCTTATGATGTTGTGATTGGTATGGATTGGTTGGAATCGCATGAGGCGATACTCAACTATAAGACAAAACAATTGAGCTTGGTCAATGACGAGGGGTAGAGACATGTGATTTTAGGATGGAACCATGGAGTTTCCCTAAGGTTTGTCTCTTCCTTACAGTTACAGAAGAGTATGCCCAAAGGATGCAAGCTTTATGCGATCCTTGTGTTAAACAAGAAGGGAGTAGCAAAAGGTCTAAAACACCTTCCGATGGTGAAGGAATTTGTGGACGTATTTCCAGAGGAGTTACCTGGGATGCCACCAGAGAGGGAATTGGAGTTTATCATAGACCTAAAACCGAGGACCAAACCAATAGAAAGAATGCCTTATCGGATGTCAACCCCGGAGTTATAAGAGTTGAAAATGCAACTAAAGGAGTTGCTGGACCTGGGACTGATACATACTAGCATGTCACTGTGGGGTGCACTGATTATTTTCATACGAAAGAAGGATAGATCATGGAGGCTTTGCATCGACTACCGTCAATTGAACAAGGCCACGATAAAAAACCAATATCCCTTACCAAGAATTGATGATCTATTCGATCAAATGAAGGGTGCGACGGTGTTCTCCAACATCGATTTGCGATCAGGGTAGCACCAGTTACGGATCAAGGAGGATGATGTCCCTAAGACTGCCTTTAAGACAAGGTTACGAATTTACTGTTTTACCGTTTGGACTGACAAACGCCACAGGGGTATTTATGAGTTTGATGAACGAGGTGTTCCGCGAGTACTCTGACAAGTTCGTCCAAGTGTTCATTGATGATATTTTGATTTAATCTCATACGATGGAGGATCATGATGAGCAATTGCGCTTGGTACTATAGTGTCTGCGAGAGCACAAATTGTATGGGAAATTGTCCAAATGTTCTTTTTATCAATTGAGGATTCACTACTTAGGGCATGTCATCTCCGACGAAGGCATCACCATGGATCCAGCCAAGGTGGAGGCTATTATGGAATGGCCTGCACCGACGAATGTCACAGAAGTGCGTATATTTTTGGGTTTAGAAGGATACTATCAATGGTTTGTCAAGGGATTTTCAAAGATAACAAATCTGATCACGGAATTGCAGAAGAAAAACAAGAAGTTTGTTTGGACCGAGAAATGCGCGGAAGCATTTCAAAGGCTTAAGGAGTTGTTGACAAGAACGCCGATACTAAAGGTCCCTGAAATGGATGCACACTTCTTGGTATGCACAAATGCATCCAAGGAAGTCTTAGGCGGAGTCTTGATGCAAGACGGACGAGTGATTTCTTACATTTTGAGAAAACTGAGAAGGCATGAAGAGAACTACACGACGCATGATTTGGAGTTATTAGCCATCATATATGCCTTGAAGGTTTGGAGACACTACCTTGTTGGACAAAAAATTGAACTAAAAACTTATCATTGTGGACTACAACACATCTTTACACAAGGCGACCTGAATGCGCAACAACGGTGTTGGTCGGAATTGCTTAGTGAGTATGACTTTGAGATTACTTACATAAAGGGAACAATGAACCGAGTGGTGGATGCTTTGAGTTAGAGGCCACGCATCTTTTAGGTGTTGCCTCTTCAGATGAATCTACATGAAAAGATTCTAACTTTACAGCATGACGACGACTGGTACAAAGAGGTCGAGGGTTTTATCGGAAAAAACACAATGATGGTACCATAATATGAGGGAATTTCATTTGATAGCGATGGTTTATTGAGGTTTAAAATTCAGATTTAGGTACCGCCAAACGACGAGTTGAGGATGTTAATCCTGAGCGAGGCTCATAGAGCAGTTTACACGGCTCACCCGGTAGTCACGAAGATGAGGGGAGACCTTAAACCCTTATTCTTCTGGAAGGGAATGAAGGCCAACATAGTAAACTATGTGGCCAGATGTCTAGAGTGTCAGTAGGTAAAGGCTGAACATAGACACCCAGCAGGATTACTTCAACCACATGCCATTCCGGAATCAAAATGGGAAGTTATTTCAATGGATTTTATTGTTGGATTGCCACTGACGGCAAGGAGACATGACTCAATTTTCATAGTAGTAGACACTTTGACGAAGAGTTCTCACTTTATTCTTGTGCGTATGACGTATCAAGCACCTGACATAGCTAGAGTTTTCATCAGTGATATTGTGAGGTTGCATGGCGTGCCTAAGAGGATTATATTCGATCGAGGATCGGTGTTTACTGGACGATTTTGGATGAGTTTCCAAGAGGCCTTGGGAACCCAACTTAACTTTAGTACTGCGTATCACCCGGAGACTGACAGATAGAAAAAACGAATGAACCAAAACTCGGAGGACATGTTGCGCATGTACATGATGGACCGACAAAAGAGTTGGGAAGAATTCTTTCCACTAGTAGAGTTTGCTTACAACAACAGTTACCGGAGCACCATTAAGATGACGCCTTTTGAGTTTCTTTACGGGCAACCATGTCGGACACCTTTGAGTTGGGATCGAATTGAATATAGGGTCCAGGTGGGACTAGAAGCGATCCAAGAAATGGAAGAGCGAATGCAAAAAGTAAGACAAAGGATTAAAGAAGCATAGGATTGACAAAAGAGTTATGTCGATGCGCACCGAGTCGATCGTAGTTACGAGGTTGGCGATCAAGTCTTCTTGCGGGTTAAACCACATAGGAGTTCGATTAAGTTTGGGAAGGGAGATAAACTCTCTCCTAGGTTTGTGGGACCTCTCGAGATTATGGAGAGAAAGGAGCCCATGGCCTATCAACTAGCCTTGTCTGATTCCTTGAGGCGTATGCACGATGTTTTTCATGTATCTATTTTGAGACATTATATTAGTGATCATACACATGTTATTGACATGAGTTCCTTGTAGGTATCGGATGATGGAGTGCTCACGGATGAGCCGTTCCACATCTTAGATCACCGCGTTCGATAGTTATGATGTCGAACGGTAGATCACGTCAAGGTCCAGTGGGACAATTATAGTCCACAATCGGCGACCTGAGAGGACGCATATGATATGCGCCCACAGTTTGCATTTTTTTTTGATAGATAGACATATGATACGGTGATACACTTATTTCGGCATTTATACTGAGAAACTTCGAGATGAAGTTTAGACCAAGAGGCGGTGTATGTAACATCCCGCTCTGGCGCATTGAGAAAACTTATTCTTTGAGGACACATGCTTGCAAGTGATCAAGATTATTATGATATTAAAACTTTTGTCTTTGATTATGATGCCTCATGGGTAGATGACATGTTGTTTTACTACATTTACATAGACAGGTGCTATTGAATCAGTTTTTCTGAGTGTGCAGGGTTTTGGACCTTGAGGATGCAGAGGCATTGATGGAATCCCTTGGACTCTGGATCAAGTCAGGGAGTGTGCTATTTGGGTTTGATTGATTTAGTATGATATTAGTACATTTGAGATGATGATATGATGTGGACATGTTCTGACATGATTGTTGATGATGCAAGCTGACGATAGCTTGCCGACCAGACTCACATATGGAGTAAAGGGGTGACACACGACTACCAGAGAGGTTGAGGGAGAGGTGTGGACAGAAGCCCTGCCACAACCTACTAGCACTCTGACCGTGGCTCGAACTGTAGATTAACGATTACCTAGTTCGAGAGGACCCACGATGTCGTGAGGGCAGACTGCGACAGTCGCTTGTGATGATTCTAAGGGGCACGCAATAAGGCGGGGGACTCATTCCTTAGAATCCCTTAGTCTCCCACAAGTTCACCTGGCAGAGTGTTGACTCCAGGGGTTATTGATGTCTACCAATCAGTCAAGAAGCGAGTGACACACTTGGAGCACGTGGTGCATCTTGAAGGGCACGTCGCACAAAAGAAACAAAAGGGTGAGTTGCACCCTTGGAGCATATGGTGTGTGTTGAAGGGCACATCGTGCAAAAGAAACAAAGAGGCGAGTGGTACCCTTGGAGCACGTAGTGCGTCCTGAAGAGCACATCGCGTTGATGATGATAAAGGAACGAACCTAGATGTCCTTAAGACAATTATCTCATTAAGAAATTTTAAAACAACTGCTCTAAAGAACTTAAATAAAATCTGTGGATATAAAAGGTAAAGAATAAATTAGTTATTTAACTTGTGAAAGTGTAAAAAGATATTAAATTAATAATAAAAGTATAAAGAGGATAATTTGCACAACTGACTTTTCTAGCTCAAATAAAAAAGGAATGAAGGAAATGTAAAAATTAGGAAATTAGGGAAAGGAGGTAACCTAAAGAGGGAAAGAGGGGAACTCATGGTAAAAAGAGGGAAATCAACTTAGGAAAGAATCGACATTTAAGAAACTTCTAATTTTGAACTGATTTAGCAATTTCTCTTTTAGGGAAAGCTTTTAAAACTTGTAAGCGAATCTAGGGACACCTAGGAGTAAATTTAGGAGTAAATCTAGGTCGGTGAGGGAGATGAGACAATAAATAAATTAAAGAAAATAATTATTGGAGGAAAGTGCAGGATGGATGACACTTGTACGAAGGAGAATTTTTAGAAGATTTTTATTAAAACTTAAAAGTTAATGAGATTTGGGGAAAGAACGGAAGCTCTAAAATTCTATAAAAGAGAAGGAGGAGAAGGAAGAAGGGGATCGGCTGCTAGCGTAACGTTACACTGTCGGATTAGTGACTTGACTGATTTACTTGTGGGAGTTGGAATTTCCCATCTTGAAGAGGAGTGGTAGCTCGGCCTTGCCAGGCGAGCTGGGAGCTAGATGTACCATATGGATAGTGTGTGTCCCCTTTGTGGTTCGGGGGGATAAAGGGGAACAAAGTACCCCTAGCGTTGGCTGAGAGGTAACGGTGAGTGGGAGCGGCACAGAGTGCGCGGATGACACTCAGAGCAGGCGAATAGGCAATGGTATGCCTTTCGGTTGAATGATAGAATATCGTCGATGTGTGATTTAGATCTGTATGTGTTCTAAGTAGGAAAATTGATTGTTAGTTTCTTGACTGAATTTGTATAGTTTAGCTGATTGATTATCCCGTGCCTTGATGTGATTTATTAACCCAATGAACTTGATCGTTGGCGAGGTTTTTCATGAGCTCGACATGTTTATATCCATTGTTATCTCAATTTACTTTGTATTTATCTCACTGGACATTCCTGTGTTTTCACATCATTGACTGCATTTTATGTTGATGGATATTTGGCTTGCGCTTGTAACTCTGTTGGCCAGCGATCAACTATCCATTGCATTAATCATTTTCTCTTCCAACGAATAACTTTAGCACTCATTGATGGATAGTGTCACTATAGTAATCATTTCCCTTTAAGCTTTTAAACATTTGCAAATCGGATGATGAAAGGGACTCTGTATTAGTTGTTTACTTCTTAGTATACTAAAAAATCTTTATATTTCAATTGCATATTCCATTATTTAGACAGCGTTGGAAATTAATTAAATTGTATATTCTTTAACTAGTCAATGCTGGATTTATTAACATGCACATTCCTGGATTGTGTCATCGCATTACACATGTCTTTTCTGCAAAGTTGTACTTGTGTCTGCGATGGATTTCATTTGTTTAGTTTTGATCCATTGATGTGGAATAGCTTTTAAATTGATTGGAAATATATAGAAATCTACTTACCATAGCGAATCTTACATTTAATAAGAAAATGATTCTTTACCGGTGTGTTCATTAGCACATAACTCTGCGTGCTTATTTTAATTCTGCGTTTCTTATATTTATCATGCATTTCAAACTTACTCCGCGTTTCAAATTAACTCATCCTTCCTTGTGTATATTAAAACCATGAGTTATATGCAGCGGTCGTTTTTAATGGATAACATCGGATTTCAAATGGATTGAAATTTAGACATGTTTATACTAGCTGTGATTGTATATGTTTAATGGACAACACTGGATTTACCTAAATTGCCTATCCCTTAAACCGAACCACGCTATCACTTTAAGACTCGATGAAATTTAACTTTTGATAGCAGTCGATTGTGTTTTTTTTTTTTTCCAGCCTTGACTAATCACGCCCTTACTGAATGAGTCCGATTCTGGACAAATTAATTGCCTTAGAGGTTGGAACAGTCTCTAATTATTAAAACCCTTTAAATTTTGCCTCTGCAACTGTAAACTAAAAACCATTTATTTCACCCCTGCAAACTGTGTGGGAACTGTTCTTTTTGCTTCTTCAACTGTAATAAACACAATCTAATTCGATCCTGCAATGAATATCATACTATTTCGCCTCTGCAAAATGCTTAAGCTCGCTTCTCTGTAAATGCTTAATGCGCCCTCCCCTTGCGATTTGTATAACCGGTTGCCTGGGCCCTTACCTCGACAGTTCGTGTTAAGTCCAGCTGTGAGAGGGTTTCCCTATGACGCTGCCAGGACAAATTGCCAACTTGACAGTTGCCGAATTGATTATGGTTTCTGAAAATTGCCAATTTGACAACTGCCATTTTGATTTTGTGATTTTTCGGCATGCGCTCTTAAGTTGCCCATTGATTTCTGACATGCACACACAGTGGCTAGTTTCTTGTTGCCTGTTGCCGATTTTATCCTTTTTCTTGGCAGAGTGGTTTGGCCGCTAATTTTTAGGGTTATTAATAACATATAAAATGTAACGTTATGGTTCTGTTGTTGTAATGTTATTGTAAGGATATGGTAATATAAAATAATATGAGAATGCGATGGTTATTGATAAACATATATATTGTTATTTTAATAGGTAAATGAAATGCTACTGCAATGTGATGTGATGGTTATTTTATTTGCAAAGTTTTCATATTATAAAATGTAATGTTGATTTTGCTTTATGGTAAAGTTAATGTATTGGTAAGGAAGTAATGCGATTGTTATTTTATTTGCAAAGTTATATAATTCCTCACAGGTCAACAATTTGTTCGTAGTCGTTGAGAGTCTAATAATCTAACGAATCTATCTATAAATTGGAATAAAAGAAATGGTCCTAAAATAAAATTTTAGCGGGTATTGTTTAATAGCATTTGTGTATTGTTTTAATCATTGTTTAGTGGAGTCTTCTAGCTAGCTAACTCTGCAATGTAAGCCCTCTTACTTTGAGAGGTGGAAAAAATTTAATAACTCTTCGACTTACCCCCAAAACAAACTTTTATGCGGATGCCCAAAAATTTGGGTTCCCCTTTTAGTGTTTTAGTTTGGAAAATTTTTGTAGCTTAACTGTCGTAACACCTAATTAATTAAATCCACCCTTGGAATTTCAAGAATGTAATAAATTTTATACCATAGATAATACCCTCTAAGCTAGACATTTAGGGTTTATTTAGATCATGCTTGATTCCTTTAAAGTAATTAAAACTTTAAGAATGTTTTCATTATTAAGCTATTTTACTTGATTTGTTGAATTAAAAGAAAAATTTGCACAATCACATCTACCACTTTAGTAAACTATTGAATTAAGCTAATAGGCCTTTTGTTTTAAAAATCAAAGGTGCTCATCATCCATGCTACCTTCATTTAAGGTGTTAGCTACAGTGAAATTTAATGAATGATTTATCCCGCACTTGAAGTAAAGTAGATGGCTACCTTTGCATCTTGAATTAAAATAAGTTGATTTCATAGCACTCGCACTTATGTCGTTTCATGATGGATTTTGTAATCAAATTCTCTTGCACCATGGAATTCATGTGTTGCGCATTGATTCATAGAGCCTTATCGCGCAGTGATCGTCATTGATGTTTGTTGACTTAGCATTTGAGTTTTGGTATGCTAGTGTCAGGCGGGATGTAGACACCTCCATGTTCCTCAGAAGAGTTTCCAGCCATGAGACCTTAAATGGTTAAAATCAATGGGAACTTGGGCTTGAGCATTGCTTATGTGTCTTGGAGGTCCTAACCATTGCAGGGTAGGACGAGCTGGTAGTCAGTCTTATTATTTTGTTGGTTGATTGTTGTTCACTGCTGGAAAATGTTGATGTGCATCTTAGACCCTTATATTGATATCGCAGTTGCATGCGTCATGATTCGTCGTCATGTGGTGGCATAGAGTATAATGTCTTGTTACCCTTGTACACATGCACACACCCAAAAAAAAAAAAAAACAAGACATTTTATGCACTTGTTATAAGAGGTTTGTCATTGTAACGAGGAGGATCGTTACAATTAGAGTACTATTGTATCTGGCTACAACATTTGATATGAAAATGGAATAGATGGATGTAAAAACAATGTCCCTACATGGGGACCTTGAAGAAGAAATCTATATGAAACAACTTGAAGGATTTGTAGTAAAGGGACATAAATATTTTTTGTGCAAATTGAAAAGATGCCTTTATGGTCTAAAGCAATCACCAAATATGTGGTACCGAAAGTTCGACACATACATCCTTAGTTTGGGATTTGTGAGAAGCAAAGCCAATCACTGCATATATTACAAAGAAGAAGGTGGATGTTTCAAATATGTATCTTTTTATGTCGACAACATGTTGTTGATTGGAAACAATATGGATGCAATAAATGACGAGAAGAAGCAACTATCCTCCAAGTTTGACATGAAGGATCTCGGTGCAACAAAATTTATTTTGGGAATGGAGATTAAGATAGATCAAGCAACTAGAAAGATCTGGTTGAACCAGATGAATTATATTGAAACAATTATGAAACATTTCAAGATTTAGGATTGAAAACCTATGAAGGTGCCAATTCATGTGGGATCAAGGCTAATTGTTGAACAATGTCCAAAGACACAAGAATAAATAAAGGAAATGGCACATGTTCCATATGAAAGTGTTGTTGGTAATCTAATGTATGTGATGGTATGCACGTGACTATAAATTTCCCATGCAGTGGTAGTGTTGAGAAGATACATGTCAACACCTAGGAAAGAGCACTGTACAATTTTCAAGAGAGTTTTCAGGTATTTGTGTGGCACAAAATACTATGCTATATTATGCCAAGGAAAACCTGGAGGTTACAGTGAATTAAATGTACATGGATTTTTTGACAGTGATTGGGATGGATATCTAGATCAACGGAGGTTGACTAGTGGATATGTGTTCAAGTTGTTCAGTGGAGAAATCGACTGGATGAGTAAGTGATTGGTGGTCGTAGCCTTGTCAAAAATAGAAGATGAATACATGGCAGCCACCCATGGAAGAAAATAAGTAGTATGGTTGCAAAGGCTATGTTCAAGAATTAGGTTTAAGCTGAGAGCTATGAATATAAGTTGCAACAGTAAAAGCACAATATTTATAGCAAAGAACCCTACTTATCATTCTAAGACTAAGCACATTGATGTACAAGACCATTTTGTGAGAGACATGGTGGAAGGAAACAATGTGTTGCTGGAGAAAGTAAACATGTTGGAAAACATAGCCAACTCATTGACCAAGTTAGTGAGTGCTATGAAGTTCTCCTAGTGTAGAGAGGAAATAGGAATTGTTTCCCTGGGTATGTGATCAAAAGTTTAGGGGTCTCCCGTTTTAAAAAAAAAAAACATCAAGTGGGATAATGTTGGGTTTTTATATTTTTTTTCAGTGAAATTAAAGGTGGATCACTTGATAGTTGAAGGTCGAGGTGGTTCAACTGGTTAAAGACAAAGTCGAAGGTTGAGTTGGTTCAACCGGGTAAAGACGAAGTCAAAGACATTGAAAGCAAGTCGAAGGTCGAGGTGGATCGATTGGGTAAACTGGAAGAGGTCAACTGAAAAGAGGTTGAAAGGCAAGTGTGTGGTGACTGATTGAAGACTGAATGAAGGTCGATTGGTAGTCGATGGGCAATCTAACTTGGTAGTCGACTGTAACAGAATCCCAATATTCGAGGGATATGTAGCCAATGATTTGCATGGATCTGTAACCATTTTTGGGCGCATTTTATTTAGGGGTTTTCCTTCTATAAATCCTATAAAAAAAGGTGTGTTTTAATGCTGTAAAATATAAACTTGAATCTTTAGATCATGAATTCCTAATCGCCAAGAGTATATAATTTAGACGTTGTTGGTCATGTAGATGTAATTTGAATTGGCTACAAGGTTGTTCTTGTGTAAGCAAGAGGGTATGATGTTGATTGTGTCTTAGGTGTGGACCAAGGTTAGACATGTAACATTTTATTATGAATGAATAATACAACAAGAGAGAAGAACATTCAAGGAATGTTGGTTTTCTTTGTTTTGGTTTCTAGGGTAAAATATTTGTGTATTATGTGTTTTCTTTGTCATTTACTTTCTTAATTAAATATTTCTTCCTCTCTTCTGATAGGTTAAGCATGGAATTGTGTCTCATTTCCTTACAAGTATATATGGATGACCTCCTCATATTCAACAAAACTTGGGAGGAACACTTTCAACATATTTAGTGGGTCCTTTACACTCTATGATAGCACAAGCTATATGCTAACTTGGAAAAATGCTCCTTCGGCATGAACATGGTCTAATACATAGGATACATTGTTGATGAGCATGGTGTGCATGTGTATCCATCCAAGATCTAGGTCATTCGTTATTGTCCATCCTCGACCATACTAACCGAAATTCATAGTTTCTTAGGATATGGCAACTTCTATCGTAGGTTAATGTTGGGATTCTCCCATATTGCATGGGTCCTCACCCAAGTCACCAAGGGTGGTGTAAAGGAAATTTTTTTGTGGGGTAAGTCACAACCAAAAGAGTTTGATGATCTAAAACATCACTTGTGCTCATCCCCAATACTCTCCTTACATGATATGCAATAACCTTTTGAGATTTATACAGATGCTTCAGACTATGTTGTGGGCATAGTTCTCACTCAACATGGTCATCTAGTGGCATATCATAGTGTAACACTATTAGATCTCATCCATAACTAACACACCTATTACAAAAAAATATATTCCATTGTAAAATCCTACTGCAAATGAAAGCATTACATTCTTGAGAAGGAGACAATCATCCACACTGATCAAAATCCTATGTAGTTCATACAGACATAAGGCAAATTGCAGAACAACCTCTATCAAAATTGGTCCACATACTTACAAGAATTTGATATCAACATAAAATATAAGATAGGGAGAACCAATCATGTCACTGACTTCCTCAGATGACCTCTAGTTTCCTCCCTAACCATGGTGCTCCACTCACATGGACATGAGGCCTCTAAGTGGCCCCAATATACAATATAGATTCTAACTTCACTACCATATACTAGCTATTGGGCACAAGCATGAATGTCACTAACTTTTACCTTCAAGACAGACTATTATTCCATCTGAGCCACCTCATTTTTCCTTGAAGAGAGCATGTGAAACTGATTTGGGAAGCTCACTATAGTCATATGGTAGGATATTTTTGCATGAAAAAGATCGTGGTAGTACTACAAAATCATTTATATTGGTCAAAACTTCGAGATGATGTCAATAAGTATATCAAGTCCTTCACTGCATGTGCCATTTCCAAACCAACCACTAATAAGAACAACATGTACACCCCTTTTCCTAGTCCCGATAGGCCCTGGGAATCCATTATTATGGACTATATGTCTGGCCTTCCTTGAACCAAGAAAGGAAATGTCTACATTTTTGTGGTTGTTGATCGGTTTTCTAAGATTGCCATTTTAACATCCTGCAAGAAGAGTATCATAGTGGAGGCCATTGCCAATGTTTTATTCAAACGTGCATGGGGACATTTTTGGACAACATAGAAAATCATATTAGATCAGTACAATAGGCTCCTCAACACATTTTGGTTAAGCCTCTAGTCACTGTTGGACACCAAGCTCATCAAATCCACTTCCTTCCACCTCTAAATTGATATCTAGACAAATGTCATCAATTAGATGATCGTTCATATCTTAATCATGTACAACTCTAAGCATCCACGCACATGGGATGATATTCTCCTCTATTTTCATCACAACTAAAACATATCTCTCCATAGCTCGATCAACCACATCCCCTTTCAGGTGGGGCTCGGATTTCAACCATTGGGTCCCATTGATGTCGCACTGCCCCTTGCGACCACACATGCATAATATTCCCATGTTTAGTCTGAGGCCAACAAAGTCACAAATTTCATTGAATGGATTCATCACATCTACCAACAGTTCCATGAAATTTTGTATAAATCCAATGCTAAGTACAAACAATGCCATGATCAACATTGGGTGCCACACAAGTTTCAGGTGGGAAAAAAGGTCTAGTTTCATCTGCAGAAAAAGTGTCTTGTAGGGACCCATAAGAAGATTCATTCACTTTGATATGGACCTTACACCATAAAAAAGGATATGGGTGATAATACTTTTGAGCTAAGTATTCCCCTCTTTCTTGTCTTGAACCCAATATTCAATGTGGACCTCCTTCAACCATACTTCCCACCATTATTGGACACATCAAAGATTGTAGGGAAGTTGAAATCGACATATCTCAAACCTGAATGTATCAAAAAAGAATACATTTATCAAATCATGGAGTCTCAGATTAAGGGTACTCTCCAATAGAGGATCCAACTTTATCGGGTTTTCAAAGTAGGGTAGCTCTTGCACCAAGGAAAGTGGCTCACTTGAGGCCAAGTTCAACAAATGTTTCCCCATATGATGGGGGTGATCAATGAAATGAATACCATTGGTTCCTAAGGGGGGAGGAATGATCTAGGTGGATATCGGTGGCCACCCACCTATTCCACTGGCTCAAAGAACAATTTTCCATTTTGGCAGTATTTTATAGTTTTTTGGGGTCACAAACAAAGTTTTGGGGTTGTTTTGAGCCCTGAAATGATGTTTTTTGGATCAAAAGTGCCTACAATTTCTCTAAAGGCATATTCTAGGATGAATTTTATGTTTTCTCCTCAACTATACCTTTCCAATGATGTATAAAACACCCCAAACAAAGATCGTATGCAAAAGTTACGCCCTCAGGAAGTTGATGTAACAACTACCCCCATCGAGGCCCACAAACCTTTTGGTGCTTCATCTTCTGAGGTTAGGGTTTTGGATGTTTATGTTTTTCTCATTTATGTTTTATGTTAAAAATTTCTTTGGAGCCTCATTGTACTCATATTCTTGTGAATGAGCATATTCTTCACATATCTTCTCAAATATAAGCTTCCACCATTCGAGTAAGTTTGTTTCATTCTACATTTTAAAGTTTAAACATGTTTTCTTTATTAATAAAAGATAATTTTTACTGTACCTTTGTGTGGTCCTTTGTTATGAATTTGCATTTCACTTCATTCCATTTATAAATCCAGATCATTTAGACTCTTGGAGATATAATTCTTTGTATGTTCAAGCATGAATCTACATTATGTTGCGTTAGACCTGATGATGCATTCTCACTGACTCATTTCACTTCACAGAAGTCTCGACTATGCTTTAGTGGATACCTCCTTTCCTTGAGGAAATTTGAATATTCCATCACTACTAGACTACAATGGTACTATTTTTTGGTAAACCTACAAGAACCACGGTCTCGATTTTTGAGCCAACAAATAACACATCTTAATTATATATGACCTTCTTCGTTTCTGGGTACCAAAGATTATAACCTTTCACACCATACTTATAGCCAATAAAGACGCACAAATTATCTTTTTTATCTATCTTGTACTCTTATTTTCCTTTGGAATGTGAACATAGGAATCACAACCAAATACCATTAGATATGTAAGAGAGGGTTTCTTACCAATCCATACCTCATGTGGAGTTTGTTATGATCACAACAACCCTCCTTTTATTTTTTCTTCTGATAAGACAAAATAAATGGAGCCCCTACCAATCCTAAATCTAAAATCCTAACCTACCTATAATGCCACCATACTTATCCTTCCACTACCCATAGATATATGAGTCTAAGTAGTTCGTGAATATCTTCTCTTGAAGAGTCCTTTGTTGATTTTTCACTACTCAATATTGTCTAGATATTCTCCTTCTTGCTATGGGAGGTGCTTCTTAGAAATTATTCTGTTGAAACCCTATTTATCATTAAGTGTTGTTTTGGTACTCAAAGGATAATATTAACCAACCACTAGTTGACTTATTGGATATCTGAGGTTAAGGGAGTGACATTGATATTTATGATGAAACACATTCTCTCATAGTGAATCTAAAGAATCAATATATTTTAATCAATCAAGGGAATTGTCAATATCACGTAAAGCAATAGGAAAAACAAATATCATCCAAATTGGTATTAGGAAAACCCAAAGTGAACTTCTCAAACCTTTCATCTAACAAATATAGAAAACTTCCCATTAAATCCATAGAAATTTTGGATGACATGGGAATTTTGTGATTCAAAGTTTGGAGGAAAAATGTATAATATATTAGAACAAGGATACATATCAGAAATTTATATTTTCTTCCTATGCAAAACGATCATGGTACTCACCTTTATGATGTAGGGAATGAGTATGATGTAACTGCATAACTTCTTCTTAGAGTATCCTCATTAATCTCATTACATATGATGATTACCACACAATATATTTATCTTTCTATCTATCTATCTATCTATCTATCTATCTATCTATCTATCTATCTATCTATCTATCTATCTATCTATCTATATATATATAGATAGATAGATAGATAGATAGATAGATAGATAGATAGATAGATAGATAGATAGATAGAAAGATAAATAGATAGATAGATAGATAGAGAGTAGATTGGAATCATGAGTTCCTAAAAAACTAAAATGGACCTCAAAGGTTATATTGTTAATATCCTGCATATATGATTCAAATTTAGATGAATCAAAACTTAGTTGGTTTTATCTATTATTCTATCACCTGTTAAATGTGTAAATGTGTTGAACCTGGACAAAATCGATCTAGATAAACAATAATACAGACATTTGTAGAGAGAATTGGAGAAAGAAGAAGGAGAGAAAGAATGAAAGAATTCTCATTAACCGTTATGAATAATGAATAGTTTACACATGATATACTCTATATAGCTCAATGAGTGTGCACTGGAGGTGAACCAATGCACCATATTGGTGGTCTAGAGTGATATGGACACACACAAACAATTACAAGAGTGAACTACCACCTAGTATAGTCTCTCAGGAAGTTACGGGGGTGAACTGCCACCTAGTTGAGTTAATTAGTCAACTAGTCTTCAGTTAACTGACTGAACATAGATTAGTGAGTATTTAACTCAAGAAATCAATCGTAATGCACCAATATGGTGATGATACCAAGGCAAGGTTGAATTATCATGGTGATGATCCCAATGTTTCATGGTGATAAAACCAGTCCAGCATCTAAACTCAACTCAACTAGTCAAACTAAAGTGTCAACTAAAAGAGAATATTTTCTAGGTGGAATATCTCCCCTAAAATATAGGAGACTAGATAATGACTAATTATGACTAATAAACAAGAAATAAACTTAGGAAAAAGAAATCCTAGGTGTGTGTGAAGTAACTCCAACACCCCCCTTGAACATCACTATGGTGAAAATAAAGAATTGGTCCCAACAACGAGGCCATGTTAGGTACTAAAATACAAAAGATAAACTAAAATAAAGTAGGAAAGAGGGAAAACCTCATGGTAAAACCCCCGCCTCAAGGTAAAATGTATGTAAAAAAATAAGAACTACAGTTGCTAGGAAACTGTGTCCTTAAATCCAAGACGACTTCGCAGAGAATGGAACTTTTGCTCAGTGAAGGTCTTGGTGAAGATGTTTGTCATCTGTTCTGCTGAAGTACAGAACTGTAAGTCGATGATCTCCTCGTGTACTAAGTCCTGGATGTAGTGCATGTGGATCTCAATGTGCTTCATCCATTGCCTCTGAACTGGATCTCTATAGAACTTCAGAGTGATCTGGTTGTCACACTAGATGACGATCAATCGATGAAACTGAATGCCCAACTCAGTGAGAAAATGTTGTAGCCACATAGCCTGAATGGTTATGTTAACTACCCCTCTGTACTTTGCCTCAGCTAAAGATATAGAAATGGAAGCTTGCTTCTTGCTCGACCAACAGATAGGCCCGGAACCAAGACCGAGTGAGTAACTAGATGTGGACTTGCGTTCAATGTTAGTTCCAGCCCAGTCAGAATCAATAAATCCGATGAGATCTAATGTAGAGTCTGCTGCATAATGAATCCCAAAGGTGATTGTGCCCTGTACGTATCGAATGATATACTTTGTAGCTTTTCAATGTAGCTCATGTGACTCCTGCATGAACCTGGAAACTACGCCAACTACATATGAGAGGTCTAGTCTAGAGTGTGTGAGATACAAGCTCCCCACTAGTTTTCTGTACAGTGTGTTGTCAACCAGTGGAGTCTCCCCACCATCCTCAAGTTTGACTCCTAATAGAAAAGGAGTCGGATCAAACTTGTAGTCTGTCATGTGAAATCTCTTAAGTAGATCTCATGCATACTTGGCTTGAGACAATTTGATTCCTGATGCATCCTGACTGATCTCATGTCCAAGGAAGAAGTGTAGCGGACCCATGTCCATCATCAAAAACCTGTCATGTAGAATCCTCTTGACTGCAACAATCACTGAAGTCGAGCACCCGATGATCATCAAATAATCAACATACAAAACTAAAAGTAGAAGTGAATCAGCCGTCCTGAGCATGTAGACATTTGGGTCTGATTTACAACGTACAAAGTTCTGTGACAACAGGTAAGAGTCCATCTTGGCATACCATTCCCTCGGAGCCTGCTTGAGGCCATAAAGGGACTTCTTCAGTCTAAAAACCAAAGATGAGTCCTACATAAATCCCTAGGGATGATCCATGTAGATATCCTCAGAGATATCACTGTGAAGAAATGAATTCTTCACATCCATCTAATGGACTTCCCATCCTTTGGCTACTGCAATGGAAAGAGCCAATTGTATGTGGTCCATATTCGCTATTGGAGAAAAGATATCATCATAGTCAATATTGAAAGCCTTGGGAGACAAGCCTGGATTTATATCTGCTAATTTTTCCATCCGCTACAATCTTGTTCCTATAGACCCATGTGCATCTGACAAGTTTCCTCCTAGAAGGAAGGGGAACCAGATCCCAAGTCTGGTTCTCGAGGAGGGAGTTGTACTCCTCCTACATGGCAGATTCCCAAAAGGGATTTCCAGTAGCCTCACCATAAGAATGTGGATTTGAAGACTGAACCAAGAAAATATGCCTGGAAGTAAATGGTTCATTGGAAGTGAGTGAAACAGGAGGCTCCTCGAAATTAGATCAATTCCTCCTAGTATCGGTTGGATCAACAATGAGATCCCCTGCATCCTGAAGAGTAGTCTGTGCCCACTTGGGCCTCTACTCTGGCTCTGTAACTACATATGGATGCTTTGACTCTGCATCTCACTATACTTACTATGAATCCGAATCATCTGATTCCTCTGAATCATAACTCTCATCTAAAGAAGATTCGACATGTGCATGCTCATAATCTCGTACAGGTGGAAGAGTGAAGGTGTTTGCATGCGGATAATGAGGTACATGCGAGACACTTTCCTCGAATTGGACACTACTCTCAATGATGATCCTATCTGAGGAAAGATCAATAAGTCGATATCCCTTCACACCGTCAAGGTATCCAACAAAAATGCACTCAGTGCTCTGTGGATCAAGTGCCTTCCTCTTTTCAGAGGGAATCTAGGCCCATGCATGTGAACCAAAAATGTGAAAGTGGGTCACTTCTAGTTTGAGGCCGCTCCAAGCCTCGTAGGGGGTCTTATCCTTGACAGATCTATGGGGAGATATTCTTTTGATGTATGTTGCACAATTAAGTACTTCGTCCCATAGTCTCTGTGGTAGTGACTTTGTATGCAACATGCAATATGCCATCTCCTCTAGAGATCAATTTTTCCGCTCAACAACTCTATTTTGTTGCAGAGTATACGAAACTGTGTGCTACAACTGAATCCCTGCCTCATGGAAAATATTATGGATCTCATGATTTACATACTCTCCCCCATTATCAGTTCAGAGTACTTTTATCTTCTTTCCGGACTGTGTCTCAACCAGGGATTTGAAATCTTTGAGGTGTTGAAAGACCTCAGATTTTTGCCTGAGAAAATAGATCCATGTAAAACATGAGAAATCATCAACAAAAATGAGAACAAACCTCGCTTTGCTGATCAATGGATGTGGAAAAGGAACCATGAGGTCGCTGTGGACTGGATATAAAGGTGCAAAGGCTCTCTGAGACTTTCCCTTGTCGAATTTCTCTCGAGGGTGTTTCCCGAGAACACATCCCTCACACACTCCCTTGGAGAAATGGATTTTTGTTATACCATCAACCAATCTGTGCTTGCTAAGATGTTCTGTGTATATGAAAGTCAAATGTCCAAACATTTCATGCCATATCCTACTACTTTCGTCAGCATGAGTAAGCATTAAAGAAAAATTAGGTTCAATGAATTCAAAAAATGTATACAATCTAGACTAATGATTTACCTCACTAGTAGCAACCCTGGAGTTGGTTTGCATGTCATAGATGTCCACGAAATTTGGTGTGAATATGAATTTATTTCCAGTTCCAGAATTATTCATATGATATGTAGAGAGAAGGTTGACAAAAATCTTGGGAACATGCAACACATTCTTGATGCTTCCATTGGTGAGTTCAATCGTTCCTTTGCTGGTGAATTCGATAGAAGAGTTGTTCCCCATAAGAATGGGAGGACCTTTGCATGCATATAAAGAATAATATACTTATTTTTAGGAAACCATGTGATGTGATGCTTCTAAATATATGATCCAAGCATCAGGAGAGGAGTTGATGGCAATCAAGGCATGGCTAGAATTGCCTTTCTTGGAATTCAGATCTTCTGGCTTCTTCTTCTTGGCACCCTCACGGATGAGATATCCAAGGTTGTTTTTCTAAAGTATTTGAGACATAATATCTATTTTATTTTTCATGCATGTGGATTCCGAATGGAATCCTTTGTGACAGTACGTGCATTTCTCTCATTTTCTTCCATTTTCTCCTTTGGATCTGGAGGCATCTGTGAAGGGTTTTGTGTACCCTTCCTTCTTCAGATGTGCATGATATTTTCATTTATCTTTATCTTTATATTTCTGATATTTATGGCTTCTGTCATGCAAAGTGAGTGCATGCACCCTTGGGCCTTTGATTTTGCCCATAATGATGAGCTTGGTTTGCTCTTGGGTTAGAGATTCGATAAAGTCCTCAAGAGAAGGCATCTTCTAGGTGGCTCCAAAGGTGAATCTGACAATATGGAATGTCACTACTACATTGGGCACAAATTACGATGAAATATTATGACGGCTTAGAATTTCATCGTATTTTTTTTTCTTTTTTTGTACTAAATATACTTTTTTTTTTCGGGGTCCAAATGTTGGTCTCTCTAGTGACCAACATTCCAGGTTGGTCATTTTAACGATGAATCTTGGTTGCTGTAGTGAATAAACACCATTTAGTCTCTCTAGCGACCAACAAGGGCACGTGTGGGAATCAAACGGTCATTTGCGACAAATCAATCATATATATATCCCAATTACAACAAATTTACTATAGTTATGACAATCATTTTCTACAGTTGTGAAAATCATTCGGGTGTTCTAATGCAATGGTGTTCTGGTTTTTATGAAATCTTGATTTCAGTTCTCTTTCAAGAATAGAAACATTGAATTGATTAGACTCTACATAGCTGAGATTTTGAAGGTCAGTACTTAAAATTTTTCTGTGTGATTTAGTAATTTGGTGCTATTGAACTATTTTATGGTTTATTTTCACTCCTTCTAAGGGTTTAGAGGAAGAGGTTATAGGCGCTAATTATGGATAAAAGATATATGTGTTAACTGTTAATGGTAAGACATACAAATATTTAGGGTTTATAGGGAATAATTCTTAGGGGTTATATATGCTAGGGTTTTAGTATTTAAGTGAAGAAGACGTTATAGGTATTTGGAAATAATGGGTTATAACTATTAAAAGTTAAATGAATTATAAACTAGATGAGGTGTTATGAATTATAAATATTATAAAGAGTAGATATTAATGTTTAAGTGCTTACATGAGTTATGGTTAGGAAGGTTAGGGGTGATATTAGTTAAAGGACATAAAGAGTATACATGTTTGGACTTATAGGGGTTATAGTTGTTAATAATTAGGTGATACGTGTGTAATGGTTTATATGGTTGAGGGGTTAGATGTCATGGCAGTAAGGGGTTAGTGTTTTACAAATATGGATTATATGGATTTAGTGTTTTACAAATAGGGTAATATCGATAAGGGTTAAAGGGGTTAGGGTTTTAAGTGTTAGGAGTTATGAGTGATAAGGATTAAAGGTTAGAAGAGCTATTTGTTATGGCTTGGAAGAGATCAATGCTAGGTTTAGTAAAGTTTAAGGGTTACAATGGTTATAAGGTTTATGGTTTATAAGTTCATGTATTACGAGTTAGAGATGACAACTTATAGAATTAACAAAGATGTGTTATCATATT
>JZKD02S1847956.1:160411-181502 GCA_000966675.3 Picea glauca
CGCTTTCAAAAACATTAATTCAATTCAAATTTAAAAGGAAATTTGTGAGTCAGAATTATTTTCTATCTCATCCTTTACATATGGAATTGTATTATCCTTTACATATGGAATTGTACTAACTAGTTGAACTGAGTCATGCTTTTACCTTAACAAATAATGTCAGTATCATTTTGATATGTTTCCCATCATATGGAGCAAAAATCATTTTTTTCTTTATGGGTATCAATTTGTAACAATTATGAACACATTGAAGAAAGAAAGAACAATATCAGGCATCTTTGTGCCATCTATTTGAAGCTATTGCTACAAAGCCTTCTTCTCTTGGTTGATGGACTTTGTGGTGCTATCTAATGGCCTAATATGATGCAGGAGCATTGTAAGCAGCCAACCAAGCAACGTAAAAGCGGGAGACAGCTGGAAAAGCACCAGCGCACATTTTGAAGTGTTTTGAGATTAATGAATGGACATTAATGTAATAGCTAAGGGAAACGTACTTACATTTATATCTAGATGTTGTAAACAGATCTTGAGCATTGCTCTCATCTGTAGAATGTAAAGGCATTTATGCATAATGAATGCAAGTAGGTAGATTTAATTCAATAGATTAGACAGTTTAGAAGTATAGGAGGGAAAATGGATATAGACACCCTCACCCTTGTATCATTGTAATTTTTTTGGGATCATTCAGAATTCATAAGCTATAGAGTTGTAACAGAGAGCTATAGACAAGAACCCATGTACAGGATCACTTGAGTTAATATATGAATCTTTGACTCAAATTTCATGGTGTTATGATGCTTACTGTTTACATTTGTTGAATGGTATGTTTACAGTTGATTTGTTTCTCTGTTATGCATTTGTTCCAATACTGTGTTATGTGTATGATTTCATGTTGAGTGTATGAAACCTGAGAGAGGAGAAGAATGAGTTTCAATTGTTTCTCTTCCTGAGAATTCCTGCAAAGAGTTCAGTGAACGTCCGCAAGGTGTGTGTTGACGAGGGTATGAGTTTTATCTCAGAAAGACCAGGAGAGATACCGTTGTTCTCATACTAGCTGAAGTGCAGGTGAAGCACAGAGCCATGCAAGGTGTGTGCAGGCCAATTGAAGCTTTGGATTTTATAAATCTAGAAGGAAGGTTGAAGGACCACTCTTGCAAAGAGTACACAGGGTCGGAAACTCAAATAACCAGAGGTTCTTTGAGGGAGTGCGAGCAGGGATCCTTTTGGGAAGCTTGAGTTTACAAGTGAAAGCTCAGGAAGGATAACATCTTTGAAGTGCTCAAAGGGAGATGAAGATCGAAATAGTCTCATAGAAGTTAAGTTGAGGAGGGAGAACATCGATTCGTTTGGATAGGAGTCATTGAGGAGTGCATCTGGTGGTCAGAATTCTCCGTGGAGAACTCGCAAAATCATGAGGACCGTAGGATCTAGAGGAGTTGTAAGGTGGTTAGGAGTTGGATGAATCCACCACCCTAACATCAAGAATCAATGTAGATTGTTGATCATGGTTAGTTTGAGCTATCAGATCATTTGGCAGATTCGGGATTCATAAGTTTGGGGTGCAGGCCAAAATCCTTGGCCACTCAATTTCTCAGATCGCCAAAGGGATTATCAGGTGTGGAATTTCAAAATTTCGGTATTTCAGGGTTTGGCATTCCGAAAATTCTGATGACAAGGAACCGATACCCTTTGCATTGAAAAACCCGAAGTCGCGAAACTCGATGTGTCTTTGGAGTGGAATTTTGGCATATCGGCTTTCCAAGGTTGGGGAAGTACAAGAGGCAGTGAATTTGGAATCGAGAGTTTCAAACTCCTGGTTTGTGAAATCCTGAAGAGGGCAAGGAAAAATTCCTGAAAATTCGAGGGACAATAGCCAATGGGCACCAATCAGGTTTTGGGGTTTTGGGACTCAAGAAGTGGAGTTGCATGGTTAACACAACTCCCAAAATTGTGAAGAGAGAAATGCCAAAGGGTGGGTCCCAAGTCTCAGTTAGAGGGTACGTGCAGCGGAAGTCAAAGGAGGGGTCAAGCTTTGACGAAAATCCTTAAAGGTCATCGATCTCGCATTCCATAAGGTGTTGAGCCCATTTCGACATTCCGACATTTCAGAATTCAGGGAATCATAAGGGAAGAGGAATGGTTGTTGGTTGTTCGCTCAAAGTCCTGAAAGCCGAAACTAGTGGGTAACAGGTGGCATGTGCTCTTCGCATTGGAGGAGTAAACCTTCATTGATGTTTCACATTTTCGACGATTGCAAAAGTTGTTACATTCTGTCGAGAACCTCCAAATCGCGAAGCCCAAAATATTTCGGGGCTTAAACAAATGGGTTTAATTAACTCTTTGTGTGGTTTGGAAATGATCCTACGCTGATCTTAGCCCAAGGGCAAGGGGTCTATTCCAATTGTGGTATCAGAGCACATAACGAATTCTTTTCTTTATGTAGCAGAGAGAAAAAAGAAAAAAAAATTCAGCCATGCCGCCGAGAAGAAGAGATAGGCCAATGCCTGATCCAACAGTGGAAAGAGAAATGCATGAGTTACGTTCCATACTTGATGCTATAGAGACAACACAGAGGCACACAGTCGACGCTGGGGATATCAGTGAGGTTGAAAGTGAAAATGAAGTTGGAAACGAAGGAGAAGAAGTTGCAGGTGAAGATGCTGCAGACGAACGCCTATTCAGGGTTGTTGCAAGGATAGGTGCCAGAGAAAAAATGGAGATTCCCATGTATGAGGGAAACTTAGATGTTGAAGAAATTCTAGAATAGATTAGATCTCTAGACAAATACTTCGACTATGAGGATGTCGAGGAAGATAAGAAAGTCAAACATGTTGTTACTAGACTCAAAGGGCATGAAACACTATGGTGGGATGAACTGCAAGCAGACAGACGCTGCAAGGGCAAGAAGAAAATCAAAAGCCAGGATAGAATGGTTGCAAAGATGAAAGCCAAATTTATACCCAGGGATTATCAAATCACTCTGTTTTGGAGGATGCAAAATTTGAGACAGAAGTTGATGTCAATGAAGGAATACACTGAATAATTCTACAAGATAAACATCAGAGCAGGTCATCAGGAAAGCGATGGTGAAAAAGTTGCCAGGCACATGAATTGTATGTGATATGACATTCAAGATGAGATGGGCATGATGACCATTTGAAATGTGGAAGATGCTTATCATATAGCTTTGAAAGATGAAGAGAAGTTGAGCCAAAAGAAAGGTCAAAGAGGCTAAGGCAGAAGTCAAGCCAGAGGCAAAACAATTGCCCAAGACAGAACTCAAAAACCTAAAGAAGAGGGAAAGAAACCTCAAACTTAACCTGAGAGAGGAGGAATCTCACAAGGAAGGCAGTATGTTGATAGAAATACTTTTCCTCGAGCCAGAGGAAGAGGAAGAGGCAGAGGAGGTGAAGTGAAATGCTTTGTCTATGGAAAAATCAGACAGAAATCCTATGAGTATCCATAAAAGAAGAAAGATGGTGGTGAAACTCACATTGCCAAAACTCAAGGATGAAATGTTGAGGCAGAAGACGCTGAGGGTAGAAGATCTTTGATGAAGAGGAAAGTTCTCTTGAAGTCAGAGAAGGAGACAGAGAACCCAGCCCAAAGAAACAGTCTATTTCAAACTTCTTTCAAAACTACGGATAGAGTATGCAAGGTCATAGTGGACAACGGTAGCACAGACAATCTCGTATCTATAGAGATGGTAGAAAAGATGGAGCTGGAGACTATTGTACATCCAAGTCCATATAGAGTTTCATGGATACAAAAAGGACATCAGGTAAATGTCACTAAACAGTGTTTAGTTGAATTTAAAATAGGAGGATATAAAGATGAAATATTATGTGATGTCATTCCCATGGATGTTTGTCATCTATTGCTGGGTAGACCATGGCAATATGACAGAAATGTAGTTCATGATGGGAGAAAGAACACATACACCCTGGAGAAAAATGGTAGGACTCACATATTGCTGCCAATTAAGGATAAAGAGGTAAATATAGAGATGAGAAACACTATACTTCTCATGAGTGGGAAGGAACTTCTTGATGAGGTTAAGAAGAAGGAAGACACAAAACTTATTGTGGTTAGGAAGCCCAGAATTGTTTTGACCAGTACGAGGATAGATGATTTACCAGAAGAAATCCAGGAGTTGCTGGGAGAGTTTGCTGATATAGTAGTGGACAAACTACCTTGTTCGTTGCCACCTATCAGGAGTATAAGTCATCATATCAATCTTATACCTAGAGCCAGTTTGTCGAACAAAGCATCATATTAGTTGACGCCGTAGGAAAATGAAGAAGTTAAGAGGTAGGTCCAGAACTTAATGGACAAAGGATTGATTCGAGAAAGCTTGATTCCATGCACTGTTCCGACAGTGCTCAGCCCAAAGAAAAATGGTGGCTGGAGAATGTGTACATACTTAAGAGCAATCAATAAGATTACCATCAGATACAGGTTTCCATTTCCAAGGATGGATGACTTGATGGATTTCTTGAGTGGATAAAAGTGTTTTTCAAAGATTGATTTGAAAAGCGGGTATCATCAAATTCGAATGAGAGAAGGTGATGAATGGAAGATAGAATTCAAGATGAATGAGGGGCTGTATGAATGGCTTGTCATGCCATTTGGCTTAATGAATGTGCCCAGTACTTTCATGAGGTTGATGAATGAAGTCCTGAAGGATTTCATTGGGAAATTTGTCATTGTATATATTGACAATATATTAATTTTCAACAAGACAGAAGAATAACACTTAAAGAATTTAGCTGCAGTAATGAGAAGATTACAGCAAGAGAAATTTCTGATCAATATGAAGAAATCGTCATTTATGTGGACATAACTCATTTATTTAGGTTTTGTTATCTCTGCAAATGAATTAAAAATGGATCCGAAAAAGATAAAGGCAATTAAGAATTGGCCATCGCCGAAGAGTGTGTTTGAGGTTCAAAGCTTCCATGGTTTGGTTAGCTTCTACAGGAAATTCATCTGAAACTTCAGTGGAATTAGCGCACCAATGATGGATATGGTGAAGAAAAGACATAAATATTTTCACTGGATGGAGGAAGCAGAGAAAAGCTTCAATCTGCTAAAGAAGAAGATCACTGAGCAACCAGTTCTGGTTTTGCCAGATTTCAGCAAGACATTCTAGGTCAGGTGTGATGCGAGTGGATTTGCAATTGGAGCGGTCTTAAGCCAATATGATAGGTCGGTCACGTACTTCAGTGGAAAGCTGAATGAAGTGAAGATTAAGTACTCCACATATGAAAAAGAATTCTATGCAGTCATGCAAGCGCTGAAGAAATGGAGACACTATTTGGTTCCCAAGGAGTTTTTTTGTACAACGATAATCATGCTTTGCAATTCATGACTCGACAAGAGAATTTGAACCATATTTCTAGAACTACTAACAAAGTTGTTGATGCTTTGAGCAGGAAATGTTTGCTTATGCAAGAATTTAGAGTCAAGACTTTGGGTTTTGATAACCTCAAAGAAATGTACAAGGATGACCCAGATTTTAAAGAGTCTTATGAGGCATCTGAGAATCCAATTTTCAGAGATAGAAGCCAATGGAATGAATACATGATCCAGGATGTATTATTGTTTAGGGGAAATCAGTGATGTATTCCGAAATTCTCCATGAGGGAGAATTTGCTGAAGGAAAAACACAGTGGAGGATTTGTCGGACATGTTGGTCATGACAAGATGTTTTCAAAGTTGAATGTTTCATATTTTTGGCCAGGGATGAGGACAGATGTCAAGAAATTTGTGGACAGGTGCAGAATTTGTCAGCACATGAAAGGAAAAAGGTAGAACATAGGGTTATACCAACCATTACCCATGCCTGAAAGGCCGTGGGACGCAGTGAGCATGGATTTTGTATTGGGACTACCAAGGACACATAGAGGATATGATTCAATCTTTTTGGTAGTTGACATATTTTCAAAGATGGAACATTTCATACCATGCCATAAAACCAGTGACACAAATCATATTGCAAACCTGTTTTTCAAGGAAGTTGTTAGACTTCACGGCTTGCCAAAGAGTATCATGTCTAATCGAGATACCAAGTTCGTAGGGAATTTATGGAGGACCTTATGGAAGAAGTTGGGGAAATTTTTTTCTTTTAGCTTAGCGTATCATCCTCATATGGATGGATAGACATAGGTCGTAAATAGGAGATTGGGAGATTTGTTGAGGAGCTTAGTGACTGAACACCACAGTCAGTGGGATCACATTCTTCCATAGATGGAATTCAATTAAAATGATTCACTCAATAGAAGCATAGGGAAGAGTCCATTCCAGATTGTATATGGAATGCAGACAAGGGGAGTTTCTAAATTGAATGATTGGGAACAAAATGAATTCAGGAGTGCTAGTGCAGAGGACTTTCCAGAGGGAATGAAGGAGATTCACAACCGAGTTAAAGAGTGATTGCAGAGTTCAATTCAAGAATACAAGCGGAGAGCATATCAACACAAACGAGAACTTCAATTTGAAGTTGGTGATATAATTCTTGAGCATCTGAGGAAGGAGAGGTTCCCAAGTGGAACGTATAATAAGCTGAAGATGAAAAATATTGGACCATGCAATGTCATAAGGAAATTTGGGGCAAACGCATATGAGATTGAATTACCCGATGGGGTTGGAATCTCACCTATATTCAATGTTGTGGATTTGTACCATTATAGAGCTGTAGAAGCAGGAGAAGAGGAGGAACAAAAAGAGATTCAATGGACAAAACACATGCTTGTAGCTGTAGAGCCACAGATGGAAAGCATAATTGACAAAAGGGTTAACAAAAAGACTAGGAGAAAAGATTATTTTGAATACTTGGTCAAATGGAAGGGACATCAATTTGAAGATGCGAGTTGGGAGGATGAAGCATCAATTCATAGGCATGGAAAGACCGTGAAAGTGCTCAAGAATAGTAGTTCATGAAAATTTTCAAGCGAGAGAGTATGATGTAGGAGCATCGTAAGCAGCCAGCCAAGCAATGTAAAAGTGGGAGACAACTGGAAAAGCATCAACGCACATTTTGAAGTGTTTTGAGATTAATGATTGGACATTAATGTAATAGATAAGGGAAGTGTACTTACATTTATATCTAGATGTTGTAAACATATCTTGAGCATTTCTCTCATCTATAGAATGTAAAGGCATTTATGTGTAATGAATGCAAGTAGGTAGATTTAATTCAATAGATTAGACAGTTTAGAAGTATAGGAGGGAAAACGGATGTAGATACCCTCACCCTTGTATCATTGTAATTTTTTTGGGATCATTCAGAATTCATAAGATATAGAGATGTAACAGAGAGCTGTAGAGAAGAACCCATGCACAAGAGCACTTGAGTTAATATATGAATCTTTGACTCAACTTTCATGGTGTTATGATGCTTTCTGTTTACATTTGTTGAATGATATGTTTACAGTTGATTTGTTTCTTTGTTATGCATTTGTTTCAATGTTGTGTTATGTGTATGATTTCATGTTGAGTGTATGAAGCTTGAGAGAGGAGAAGAATGAGTTTCAGTTGTTTCTCTTCTTGAGAATTCCTCCAAAGAGTGTAGTGAACATCCGCAAGGTGTGCTTTGATGAGGGTCTGAGTTTTATCTCAGAAATATCAGGAGAGATACCCTTTTTCTCATACCAACTGAAGTGCAGGTGAAGCACAGAGCCATGCAAGGTGTGCGTAGGCCAATTGAAGCCTTGGATTTTATAAATCCAGAAGGAAGGGATCCTTTTGGGAAGCTTGAGTTTACAAGTGAAAGCTCAAGAAGGATAACACCTTTGAAGTGCTCAAAAGGAGACGGAGATCAAAATCATCTCATAGAAGTTAAGTTCAAGAGGGAGAACACTAAGTCGTTTGGACAGGAGTCATTGAGGAGTGCATCTAGTGGTCATAATTCTCCGTGGAGAACTCACGAAATTGTGAGGACCGTAGGATAGAGAGGAGCTATAAGGTGGTTAGGATTTGCATGAATCCACCACCTTGACATAAAGAATCAACATGGACTATTGATTGTGGTTAGTTTGAGCCGTCAGATCATTTCGGGGATTCGAGATTCACAATTTTGGGGTGCAGGCCAAAATCTTTGGTCACTCAATTTCCCTGATCACGAAAGGGATTATCAGGTGTGAAATTTCAGAATTTCAATATTTCACGGTTCAACATTCTGGAAATACCGATGACAAGGAATCGGGACCCTTTTCATTGAAAACCTCGAAGTCGCGAAACGCGGCGTGTCTTTGGAGTGGAATTTCAGCATTTCCACTTTCCGGGGTTCGGGAAGTAGAGGAGGCAGTGACTTTGGAATCAAGAGTTTCAAACTGCCGGTTCACGAAATCCCAAAGAGGGCAAGGAAAAATTCTCAAAAAGTCGAGGGACAATAGCCATTGGGCACCAATCGGGTTTCGGGGTTTCGGGACTCAAGAAGTGGAGTTGCATGGCCAACACAACTCCCAAAATCATGAAGATAGAAATGCCAAAGGGTGGGTCCCAAGTCTCAATCAGAGGGTATGTGTGGCAGAAGTCAAAGGAGGGGTCAAGCTTTGACGAAAATCTTGAAAGGCCATCGATCTCGCATTCCATGGGACATTGAGCCCATTTTGGCATTTAGGTATTTTGGTATTTGGGGAATCATAAGTGAAGAGGAACGGTTGTTGGTTGTTCACTTGAAATCCCGAAAGTCGAAACTAGTGGGTAACAGGTGGCATGTGCTCTTCGTGTTGGAGGAGTCAACCTTTGTTGACGTTTCACATTTTCGGCGATTGTAAAAGTTGTGAAATTTTGTTGAGAACCTCCAACTCACGAAGCCCGAAATCTTTTGGGGATTAAACAAAGGGGTTTAATTAACTCTTTGTGTGGTTTGGAAAAGATCCTGCATTGATCTCGACCTAAGGGTAGGGGGTCTGTTCCAGTTGTGGTATCAGAGCACAGAACAAATTCTTTGCTTTCTGTAGTAGAGAGAAAAGAGAAAAACAAATTCAGCCATGTCGCCAATAAGAAGAGATAGGCCAATGCCTGATCCAGCAATGGAAAGAGAAATGTGTGAGTTACGTTCCAGACTTGATTCTATGGAGACAACACAGAGGTGCACAGTCGATGCTAGGGATATCAGTGAGGCTGAAAGTGAAAATGAAGATGGAAACGAAGGAAAAGAAGTTGCAGGTGAAGATGCTGCAGACAAATGCCTATTCAGGGTTGTTGCAAGGATAGGTGCCAGAGAAAAAATGGAGATTCCCATGTATGAGGGAAACTTAGATGTTGAAGAACTTCTAGACTGGATTAGAGATCTAGACAAATACTCTGACTATGACGATGTCGAGGAAGATAAGAAAGTCAAACATGTCGTTACTAGACTCAAAGGGCATGAAACACAGTGGTGGGATGAACTGCAGGCAGATAGATGCTACAAGGGCAAGTAGGAAATCAAAGAAGGGATAGAATGGTTGCAAAGGGATTATCAAATCACTCTGTTTTAGAGGATGCAGAATTTGAGATACAGGATGATGTCAATGAAGGAATACACTGAATAATTCTACAAGATAAACATCAGATAAGGTCATTGGGAAAGAGATGATGAAAAAGTTGCCAGGTACATGAATGGTATGCGATATGACATTCAAGATGAGATGGGCATGATGACCATTCGAAATGTGGAAGATGCTTATCATATATCTCTGAAATCTAAAGAGAAGCTAAGCCGAAAGCAAGGTCAAAGAGGCTGAGGTAGAAGTCAAGCCAGAGGCAAAACAATTGCCCAAGACAGAACTAAGAAACCTAAAGAAGAGGGAAAGAAACCTCAAACTCAACCTGAGAGAGGACAAAGCTCACAAGGAAGGCCGTATGTTGATAGAAATACTTTTCCTCAAGCCAGAGGAAGAGGAAGAGGCAGAGAAGGTGAAGTGAAATGCTTCGTCTATGGAAAAATCAAACATAAATCCTATGAGTGTCCAGATAAGAAGAAGGATGGTGGTGAAGCTCACATTGCCGAAACTCAAGGAGGAATTGTTGAGGCAGAAGACGCTGAGGGTGGAAGATCTTTGATGATGAGGAAAGTTATCTTGAAGCTGGAGAAGGAGGCAGAGAACCCACCCCAAAGAAACAGTCTGTTTCGGACTACTTGCAAAACTAAGGATAGAGTATGCAAGGTCATAGTGGACAGTGGTAGCACAAACAATCTCGTATCTACAGAGATGGTAGAAAATATGGAGCTGGAGACTGTTGTACATCCAAGCCTATAAAGAGTTTCATGGCTACAAAAAGGACATCAAGTAAATTTCACTAAACAATGTTTAGTTGAATTTAAAATAGGAGGATATAAAGATGAAATATTATGTGATGTTATTCCCATGGATGCTTGTCATCTATTACTAGGTAGACCATGGAAATATGAAAGAAACATAGTTCATGATGGGAGAAAGAACACATACACCCTGGAGAAAAATGGTAGGACTCACATGTTGCTGCCAATTAAGGATAAAGAGGTAAAATCAGAGATGAGCAACACTGTACTTCTCATGAGTGGGAAGGAACTTCTTGATGAGGTTTTAGAAGAAAGACACACAACTTATTGTGGTTAGGAAGCCCAGAATTGTTTTGACCAGTAGGAGGATAGATGATTTACCAGAAGAAATCCAGGAGTTGCTGGGAGAGTTTACTGATATAGTAGAGGACGAACTACCTTGTTCGTTTCCACCTATCAAGAGCATAAGTCATCATATCAATCTTATACCTAGAGCCAATTTTTTGAACAAAGAAGCATATCGGTTGATGCCACAGGAAAATGAAGAAGTTAAGAGGTAGGTCTAGAACTTAATGGACAAAGGATTGATTCAAGAAAGCTTGATTCCATGTGTTGTTCCGATAGTGCTCAGCCCAAAAAAATATGGTGGCTGGAGAATGTGTACAGACTCAAGAGAAATCAGTAAGATTACCATCAAATACAGGTTTCCATTGCCAAGGATGGATGACTTGAAGGATTCCTTGAGTGGAGCAAAGTGTTTTTCAAAGATTGATTTGAATAGCGGGTATCATCAAATTTGAATGAGAGAAGGTGATGAATGGAAGACAACATTCAAGACGAATGAGGTCTGTATGAATGGCTTGTCATGCCATTTGGCTTAACGAATGCACCTAGTACTTTCATGAGGTTGATGAACAAAGTCCTAAAGGATTTCATTCGGAAATTTGTCATTGTATATCTTAACGATATATTAATTTTCAGCAGGACAGAAGAAGAACACTTAAAGAATTTAGCTGCAGTAATGAGAAGATTACAACAAGAGAAATTGTTGATCATTATGAAGAAATTAAAAATGGATCCGGAAAAGATAAAGGTGATTAAGAATTGGCCATCGCTGAAGAGCGTGTTTGAAGTTCGAAGCCTCCATGGTTTGGTTAGCTTCTACAGGAAATTCATCTGAAACTTCAGTGGAAATAGCACACCAATGATGGATATGATGAAGAAAAGACATAAATCTTTTCATTGGATGGAGGAAGCAGAGAAAATCTTCAATTTGTTGAAGAAGAAGATCACTGAGCAACTGGTTCTACTTTTGCTAGATTTCAGCAAGACATTTCAGGTCAGGTGTGATGTGAGTGGATTTGCAATTGGAGCAGTCTTAAGCCAAGACGATAGGACGGTCACGTACTTCAGCGAAAATCTGAATGAAGCGAAGATTAAGTACTCCACATATGACAAAGAATTCTATGCAGTCATGCAAGCGCTGAAGAAATGGAGACACTATTTGGTTCACAAGGAGTTTTTTTTGTACAACGATAATCTCACTTTGCAATTCATGACTCGACAAGAGAATTTGAACCAAAAACACACTAAATGGGTTGAATACATGCAAAATTTTACTTTTGTGATTAAGCATATTTTTGGAACTGCTAACAAAGTTGTTGATGCTTTGAGCAGGAAATGTTTGCTTATGCAAGAATTCAGAGTCAAGACATTGGGTTTTGATAACCTCAAAGAAATGTATAGGGATGAACTAGATTTTAAAGAGGCATATGAGGCATCTAAGAATCCATTTCTCAGGGACAGAAGCCAATGGAATGAATACATGATCCAGGATGGATTATTGTTCAGGGGAAATCATCTATGTATTCTGAAATGCTCCATGAGGGAGAATTTGTTGGAGGAAAAACATAGTGGAGGATTGGCCAGACATTTTGGTCATGACAAGACATTCTCAAAGTTGAATGGCTCATATTTTTGGCCAGGGATGAGGACAGATGTCAAGAAATTTGCGGACAGGTGCAAAATTTGTCAACATGCAAAAGGAAAAAGGAAGAACACAGGGCTATACCAACCATTACCCATACCTGAAAGGCCATGGGACGCAGTGAGCATGGATTTTGTATTGGGACTACCAAGGACACATAGAGGATATGATTCAATCTTTTTGGTAGTCGACATACATTTCATACCATGCTAGAAAACCAGTGACACAACTCATATTGTGAACCTATTTTCAAGGAAGTTGTTAGACTTCACGGCTTGCCAAAGAGTATCGTGTCTGATCGAGATACCAAGTTCATAGGGAATTTATGGAGGACCTTATGGAAGAAGTTGGGGACAAGTTTGTCTTATAGCTCAGCGTATCATCCTCAGACGGATGGACAGACAGAGATCTTAAATAGGAGATTGGGAGATTTGTTGAGGAGCTTAGTGACTGAACACTACAGTCAGTGAGATCACATTCTGCCACAGACAGAATTCTCTTACAATGATTCACTCAATAGAAGCATAGGGCAAAATCCATTCCAGACTGTATATGGAATGCAGCCAAGGGGAGTTTCTGAATTGAATGATTTGCAACAAAATGAATTCAGGAGTGCTAGTGCAGAGGACTTTGCAGAGGGAATGAAGGAGCTTCACAACTGAGTTAAAGAGAGATTGCAGAGTTCAAGTCAAGAATACAAGTGGAGAGCAGATCAACATAGGTGAGAACTTCAATTTGAAGTTGGTGATCTAATTCTTGAGCATCTAAGGAAGGAGAGGTTCCCAAGGGGAATGTATAATGAGCTGAAGATGAAAAAGATTGGACCGTACAAGGTCATAAGGAAATTTGGGGCAAACGCATATGAGATTGAATTACTCGATGGGATCGGAATCTCACCGATATTCAATGTTGCAAATTTGTACCCTTACAGAGCTGAAGAAGCAGGAGAAGAGGAGGAACAAAAAGAGATTCAATGGACAAAACAAATTCATGTAGCTGTAGAGCCACAAATGGAAAGCATAATTGACAAAAGGGTTAGAAAAAATACCGAGAGAAAAGACTATTTTGAATACTTGGTCAAATGGAAGGGACATCCAGTTATGGATGCCAGTTGGGAGGATGAAGCAGCAATTCATAGGCATGGAAAGACCATGCAAGAGCTCATGAATAGGATTTCATGAAAATTTTCAAGTGAGGGAGTATGATGTAGGAGCATCGTAAGTAGCCAGTCAAGCAACGTAAAAGCGGGAGACAACTGGAAAAGCACCAACACACATTTTGAAGTGTTTTGAGATTAATGAATGGACATTAATGTAATATCTAAGGGATGCATACTTACATTTATATCTAGATGTTGTAAACAGATCTTGAGCATTGCTATCATCTATAGAATGTAAATGCATTTATGTGTAATGAATGTAAGTAGGTAGATTTAATTCAATAGATTAGACAGTTTAGAAGATTAGGAGGGAAAATAGATATAGACACCCTCACCCTTGTATAATTGTAATTTTTTTGGGATCATTTAGAATTCATAAGATGTAGAGATGTAACAGAGAGTTGTAGAGAAGAACCCATGTATAGGAGCACTTGAGTTAATATATGAATATTTGACTCAACTTTCATGGTGTTATGATGCTTACTATTTACATTTGTTGAATGATATGTTTACTATTGATTTGTTTCTCTGTTATGCATTTGTTTCAATGCTATGTTATGTGTATGATTTCATGTTGAGTGTATAAATCCTGAGAGAGGAGAAGAATGAGTTTCAATTGTTTCTCTTCTTGAGAATTCCTGCAAAAAGTGTAGTGAATGTCCACAAGGTATGCATTGACGAGGGTCTGAGTTTTATCTAAGAAATCTCAGGAGAGATACCCTTGTTCTCATACCCGCTGAAGTGCAGGTTAAGCATAGAGCTGTGCAAGGTGTGCGCAGGCCAATTGAAGCCTTGGATTTTATAAATCCAGAAGGAAGGTTGAAGGACCACTGTTGCAAAGAGTGCACATGGTCAAAGACTCAAATAACCAGAGGTTATTGGAAGGTTTGCCGAAAGGAGTGCGAGCAGGGATCCTTTTGGGAAGCTTGAGTTTACAAGTGAAAGCTCAGGAATGATAACACCTTTGAAATGCTCAAAGGGAGACAGAGATCGAAATCATCTCATAGAAGTTAAGTTCAGGAGGGAGAACATCGAGTTGTTTGGACAGGAGTCACTAAGGAGTGCATCTGGTGGTCAGAATTCTCCGTGGAGAACTTGCGAAATCCCAAGGACCGTAGGATCTAGAGGAGTTGTAAGGTGGTTAGGAGTTGGATGAATCCTCCACCCTGACATCAAGAATCAATGTGGACTATTGATCATGGTTAGTTTGAGCCATCAGATCATTTTAGGGATTCAGGATTCACAAGTTTGGGGTGCATGCCAAAATCCTTGGTCACTCAATTTCCCGGATCGCGAAAGGGATTATCAGGTGTGGAATTTTGGAATTTCGGTATTTCAAGGTTCGACATTTCGGAAATTTCGATGACAAGGAACTGAGACCCTTTGCATTGAAAACCCCAAAGTCACGAAACGCGACATGTCTTTGGAGTGGAATTTCGACATTTCGGCTTTCTGGGGTTTGGGAAGTAGAGGGGGCAATGACTTTGGAATCAATAGTTTCAAACTCTAGGTTCACAAAATACTGAAGAGGGCAAGGAAACATTCTTGAAAAGTCAAGGGATAATAGTCGTTGGGCACCAATCGGGTTTTCGGGTTTCGGGACTTAAGAAGTGGAGTTGCATGGTCAACAAAATTCCCAAAATCGCAAAGAGAGAAACACTGAAGGGTGGGTGCCAAGTCTCAATCAGAGGGTACGTGCGACGGAAGTCAAAGGATGGGTCAAGCTTCGAAAAAAATCCTGAAAGGCCATCAATATCGCATTCCATGGGACGTTGAGCCCATTTCGGCATTCCGACATTTTGAAATTTGGGGAATCATAAGGGAAGAGGAACGACTATTGGTTGTTCGCTTGAAGTATCGAAAGCCGAAACTAGTGGGTAACAGGTGGCATGTGCTCTTCACGTTCGAGGAGTCAACCTTCCTTAACATTTCACATTTTTGGCGATTGTAAAAGTTGTGACATTGCGTCGAGAAACTCCAACTTACAAAGCCCGAAATCTTTCGGGGCTTAAACAAAGGGGTTTAATTAACTCTTTGCGTGGTTTGGAAAAGATCCTGCACTGATCTCGGCATGAAGGCAGGGGGTCTGTGCCATAATACAAATTCAAAGAATATATACACAAAACAACCCTCTTGCAACAATTTCAATTGGGTTTCAACTTTGGTAATTCTAATCAATTTGGTGGATTTTAGGTTTTTGTAAAATATGGATGAATTTGGAGGTACCGAAACTTGAAATTATGGTCAAAATGGATCCATGAACAAAATCATTATTGTCACCAAAATTCATTGCATCAGAAACAAGGTTCTTCTACCAGTGGTTTCACCCCACATATGTAGCATGAATTCAAGAAGGGTAAGGATTGTTTCCTTAGATCATGATGTAATATAAACCCACAAAACTTCTATAAGGTCTTTTTCTACCTTTGTTCTACTCAAATATAACAATCATTTTCTCTAGTCATCTATATTACAAATGCCTTCTTCAACATTTGGTGTATTGATGGAACCCAATGCTTCTACATATAAGAGAAATCCTTTTCACCATATAACCTACTAACTAGCATGATGAAATCCCTCATGGGTTCTCATAAATTAGAGGTGGGCTACAAATTAGATGGAAAATTCAAAATTATTTCTTTTGTCTTCCCAGATAATTTTGGCCCAACACCTACCCAAAATACTGAGTGAAGAAATACTCTGTGTTTTCTCAAAGGTTTGGCTTCAACCCTAGACACAAAAGTCTTACATGTCAAGTTATATTTTCAATGTTTATCTTTAGCTATATTATAATATGAATATCATTGGCCTAACATTTCCTTCTCCCTCGATGGAGTGTAGGTACAACCAAATATGTATCTATTAGACCTATCATCCAGCTTGAGCGATGAAATTTCGAGAGGGACAAAGGAAAACATATCCAACACATGTTACAAGGCGAAATCAACTAGAGGTGAAAAGGTTAGAAGAAAGTTTGGTAGGCACATGAATTTATTTCTTGCTGAAGGAGGATCATGCTCTTATGATGATGAGAGCATAGGTGACATCAAGGTTCCCTTGAGGTACAAACACCTACTGAAACAGTGGGTACCCAAGGAACTCCCCGAGTTGGACACTGACTTCTGTGTTAATGAGAGGATGTATCACATTGCTCCGTCATCCATCCATGGCCTTGGTTTATTCTCCATGGAAAACATAAAGGTAAAATATAGCGAATTAGTTGAATTGTTTAATTATTTTGGACCATGTTACACTTATGGAGTATGGTTGAGGCTGGTCCAATATATGCCTAGTATGCGGAGATACACACTCACCGCAAATTATATACAGCTGAAAGACAATAATAGGCATAAAGGATTGACTATGTATATTGATGGAAGGCCAAAGGCATCAGGTAATATTGCAGGTATTACAAACAGTACAAGGCCTGGGACGATAAGAAAGGAACCCAATTGCATTTTTGAGGAGAGTGAAGGTAATAGGATATTTGTATGTGCGGTGAAAACAATAATGGCAGGCGAAGAGTTGCTGGTCAATTACAATCTGAATCGAGTCGACCCATGAATGCCTTCTTTTGCTACGGTACAATACCCATTATACCCAAACTTAAAAAGGGATTACTTAATTTGTGAATGTTTCATTTGTGACAAAATTTTATTTCTGAAATATTTTACTTTTAGGCATATTTTGCGTTCCTCTACACTTATCCCTCTAACATCAAGTTTTCTTGTATCTTCACACAAGCATAGCACAACCTAAAAAATTTCAGTCAACATTTACAATCTTGGGTTACCTCATTCCATCCCTCTCTTATCTTACCTACAGTTGCCCAACCATAATATCACCAATTCATGGATCGAATGAAGCATGTGCCTCTTATGTTAACTTTGAACAACTACAATGGCATCTACAATACATTTTAGAGGGCGCATTATAAATCATTTGAAAGGTTTTTATGTTATCTAAAATGGGGTGTTAGAATATTTTTTCCTAGCTTGGGAGATATAATCACTAGAAGCAACAAAACTCTATAACACGGTGATGCTACCTCTCTCTTGAGTTTCAACGTGTATTTTCTTTCTCCATGGGCCATCTTCCATATTTGAACTTCATGAAGTTATCCCAAATTTCTTGGGATTTGTATTGCACCCTTGAATCTGTTATGCACATCATTTCTAATGGTTTGGGCTTCAAACCATCCTTTGGCCCCATTCAAATCATCTTGGAAAAACTTTCGACCCACTTTGCCTCATTTGTTGCAACATCCAAAAGGCTCTTTTCCATTACATCCAAGGGACATGGGAATTTAAGACAATGTTATAGACCACAACATTCGGTTCAAGCCGAGGATCTCAATGTAGAAATTCCACATTATTAGCTTGGAAGGACACACATCACATGAAAGAGATCCAATGCTTCTACCAACCTCCTCACCTTTCGAAGAACATAAATCAATGTTATATAGACATACCTCCATTGAAATCCCTTATGTTGCACTAGATGGCTTGGAAATGTTCATTTGATAGAGTCGACTTATCACTTGTTCTCATGGAAACTACCTTACTACATCCTTGTTGAATTCTCTGATTCTTGGATCTGATAGTTATTGTTTTATAATTTTAATGCAAAATTTTGTTTAATGCCTCAATTATCATAGAATAACTATGCACTGAGAATCTCAACTATTACAATGCAATAGAAATAACAAGATCTAGAAATATTAACCATGCACAGTAGACACAAGAACACAAGAATTTATCCTAGGAAAACCAAAACCAAGCTTGGAAGAAAACCCAACAACATTTCTTATAGAATAATCAATTCAAGAGTTTACAAGTTTATCACCATCAAAATAGACCAAGAAATATCAAAGAGTCACCTCCCTAGCCTAGCACAACTCCCAAGAAGTAGCTCACAAGATAGAATACCAAGAACTTCAAGTTGTAGCGAATTTTACCCCGAATTTTAGAAAACCCATTATACCCAAACTTAAAAAGGGATTACTTAATTTGTGAATTTTTCATTTGTGATGAAATTTTATTTTATTTTTGAATGTTCCATTTGCTAATTTTTGCTCGATGTTTGGGATTACTTAATTTGTGAATTTTTCATTTGTGATGAAATTTTATTTTATTTTTGAATGTTCCATTTGCTAATTTTTGCTCGATGTTTCATTTCCAAATATTTTCTAATTTATATGTGTGAATGTTTCATTTGATAATATTTGCCAATATTCCATTAGTTCATATATTGTTTTTTCAATATTTCTTTCACGTACTAACAATCTTCTTGAAATTATGCCAGAGTGGTGATAGTGGCAAAGGCCCTGAGTGTGAAAAAGGTGTTGATCGGGGCAAAGGCCCCATTCCTAGCACTACATCAATCGAAAACGATGAATATATAAGTGATGAAGAGATATTTGATTCTAGAGACCCCTTGCAGATAATAGAATTGTCCCTGCGAAAGGCCGATAGGGAATTCTAAGATTTGGTCATTGCTGGGGTGGAAACTGCTGAGGATTTCCAAAGGATAGTTGAATTATGCGTTAAGATAGAAAATTATCGGGTAAGTCATGTCATCTAACAATATAAATTTTTGGTTTTAAATTTTGTAATTTGATATATGCAATTAACACATATTTATCATTGTAGAATTTTGTCAGATCGATGAGAGGGGAAGAGGAAGGTCCTGGTAGCATCAGTGGGACTGCAATAGCGAACATGGATGGCCATGTAGCCACCAGGCTATTTTCCACCCCAAGTGTGCCGCCTGAGACTGATTCTATGGCTTCTGGGGGTGATGCCACGCCCCCACAACACACTCCAGATCGTGCAGATGGTGATCATGATCATGGAACTGATCACTCTTCCATTGATTGTTACCCTAGTGCTACACATATCCAAAGCACAAGAACAACCGTGGTATCAGTTTTGGTTGACCAGGACATGGTTCTTCTAAAAATAGTACAACTACCAGGTATTTAATATATGTCTTTATAGAGATTCCTGTTATATAATTGTTTAAACAATCGCATATCAGTGAGATTTAAATTACTAATGATGACAATGTTTTATAGGAAATGATGTGTTCTACAATAGTTTGCATGACTATGCATTAGAACTTTTTGGTCCAACCATTTGACTATGATGGAATTGACAAGATTCCAAACTGAAAAGCCTTCTTATCTCCAGACTGGTTGGCGAGTTTGGTGACTCATTCAATAAGCTGAAAGTCCCAAAAAGGACCCGAAAGCATTTGAAACATGTTAGAGAGGCGTATAGGAATAAATTAGTACAGGACCCCAAGTGTGAACGCCCTTTGGTTGTCCCCGAGAGGGAGTGGAAATAAATTATTCTCGATGCAAGAGAATTAGATATGAAAGCACAAGGGAAGAAACCACCTGGCCCTGGAAGGTAAGAGGTGTTTTCAATTTACTATGATGGTCTTTGTTTACTTTACGAGGAAAACAATCAATATCTAACATATCTCAAAATATTGCCTAGACTCCAAGACACTTCCAATGCAACAAAGGCAAGACAAGACAAACACGACCAACATAAAATGGGCCAATGTGATTATGGGAGATTGAAGGCACAGGTTGTAAGTGCCTAAACATTTTACTTTTTCTTTTATCATCGTCACTAAATATGTAATTCATTGCAGCCAGTGGCTAATGATTTTGATATTTCTCAACAAAGGGGGATTTGTTCAATGACCAAGCCACAGAAGAAGATCTAAAGGTCGGGTTCACGCAGGGTTTTGATGGCATGGTGGCACGACGAAGAAGCTTGGGGAAATCTCCATGTGTATCTCTGGAGGACATTGTAAATAAAATGAAATTAAAAACTTGTCGATTAGTTTTTACTCATTGATTACTTGTAATGTAAAATATATTTTTTATTCATTTAAAATGTAAAATAATGTGTGTCTTTTCCACATTCGCAGGAGAGTAGCAATGCTACCAATTCTCATGATGTACCTACTGAACCACATACCGACCCCCATATTGATTCAAGCATTATTGTCGAAGGACCATTAAATAGTGGTATGCGCACATTTTTAATGTTTTTCCATTTTTCAATGAGTATTAATATTTAGGGTATATTCTGTACTAAATACTTATATTCTTTCATATGGCAGAGCGTGTAGATGCGCCCGATCGAGAGCGGAGATCAAAAAGTGTAGAAACAACAATGCAACCACCAACTAATGTTTCTACTGCACCGACTAGTCCAGGTATAAAACATTGTAATTAAATTTGTATTAATTAAATTTCCCTAGGAACAGTGAATAACAATATCACTTGAATTTTTGTTGTTGTTGTTGTAGCAGTGGATGCCCATGCGCATCCTCAACCTCCACGCCGAAATACTAGAAGTTCATCATGGAGTTAGGTGTTGAGTACTAATGATGAAACACTTCAAGAAGGCCCAATAACTGTGGGGGATCAGTTAAATGATGATTATGCCGACTTAATTTGTTCTTTCATGGATACCAGGAGGAAGAAGAAGAATAAAAACAGATGATTAGACATTTTATTATTAATATAAATCTAATATATTTTTGGTCCAATGTAATGTATTTTGTTTTCCTAAATGTCATGAATGTTATTTGCTTTCATGTTTTTTGTTTTAGCACATGGCAATGAATATTTTATGCTTACATTTAATGTTATTGTCATTTCTAATTATAG
>JZKD02S1847956.1:204969-217200 GCA_000966675.3 Picea glauca
AGGGAATCTGTTTTAAAAATTTCTTATCACGATATTAGTCCTATGTCCATCTAGGTTCATTCTTTTATCATTAATAACGCGACGTTCCCTTCTAGATGCACTAGGTGCTCCAAGGGTGCCACTCGCCTCATATGTTTCCCTTACACGACGTGCCCTTTAGGATGCACCACGTGCTACAAGGGTGCCACTCGCCAAATTTGTTTCCCCCACACGACATGCCCTTCAGGATGCACCACATGTTCCAAGGGTACCACTCATCTCTTTACATTTTTCTTGTGCAACGTGCCCTTCAAGATGCACCACATGCTCCAAGGGTTCCACTCACCTCTTGACTGACTTAGTAGAAATAAAAAACCCCTAGAGTCAATACTCCACTAGGTGAAATTGTGGGAGACTAAGGGCCTCTAACGAATAAGGCCCCCGCCTTATTGTGAACCCCTTAGAATCATCGTGAGAGACTGTCACATTCTGCCCTCACGGCATTGTGGGTCCTCTCGAAATAGGTAAACGTTAACCTACAACTTGAGCCACGATGGGAGTGCTAGTAGGCTGTGGTAGGGTTGTTGTTCCCACTTCTCCCTCAACATATCTGGTACGCATTCATGACCCCTCTATTCCACATGTGAGTCTGGTCGGCAAGCTATCATCATCCTACATCATCAACGAATCATGTCAGCAGTATATCCATAATCATATCATCCAATTAGATGCACTAATATGGCATATAAAACAATCAAACCCCAATGGTTCACTCCCCAACTCGATCCAGATTCCAAGGGGTTGCATTGATGCCTCTGCATCCTCGAGGTCCAAAATCCTACACACTTAGTAAAACCGAGTCAATAGAACCTGTCTATGTCAATGCAACAAAACAACATGTCATCAACCCATAACGCCTCATAATCAAAATCAATGCTTACTAGTATAATAATCTGGATCACTTGCGAGCAAGTGTCCTCAAAGAATAAGTTTGCTCAATGCGCGCAAGAGCGGGATGTTACACAATGAGTGCACACTAAAGGTGAACCAATGTGCCATAGTGGTGGTATAGAGTGATCTAGATGCACACTAGAAGTTACGGGAGTGAACTGCCACCTAGTCTAGTCTCTCAAGTAGTTACGAGAGTGAACTCCCACCTAGTTGAGTTAACTAGTCAACTAGTCTTCAGTTAACTGATTGAATAGAGAGTAGTGAGGAGTTAACTCAGGGAATAAATGGTAATTCTCCAGTCTGGTGATGATACCAAGGCAAGGTCGAATTAGCATGGTGATGATCCCAATGTTGCATGGTGATAAAACCAATGCAACATCTAAACTCAACTCAACTAGTCAAACTGAAGTGTCAACTGAAAGAGAATATTCTCCAGGTGGAATATTCTACCCTAAAATATAGGAGTCTGGATAATGACTAATTATCACTAATAAAAAAGGAATGATCTTAGGAAAAAGAAATCCTAGGTGTGTGTGAAGTAACTCCAACAAAATGTCGTGATAACTAAAATATAAATTCAATTTTTGAAAAGAAATGCATGTACGCTACTTGAAAGTCTTATATAACTTGTACTGATAATGTTTTTTAAATACATAGGATATGGGCGTACTTGGAATGATGGGAAAATAAACAATATAGCCCAAAAACTAAAAAAAATCTACGCTCTTCACCTGTAATCTAAATATGAATTACCACTAGGTAAAATATGAGAAGATGGGTATTGTGGATCAAGGTTTGGTAGAATAATCGATGGTGGGAAATTGGTCATTTAAACTAAGTAATTGAATTTTCCCTCTGGCCAAGAGAAATCACACACATAAACATCACATGCTATCCTCATAAGTTTTCGATTGTGGGAGTGTGGATGCAGTCCTTTATTTTTTTGGAAGCATTATGAAATCTAGATATGCATCTTCCCGTAACCTACGATCCACGGTCTATGAAGAAAGAAACATTATGGGAATCAGTCCTTACGAGGGTCACTAAGAAAATCCAATATGTAATTCTCCAATGATTTATGAGTTGAATACCATGCATGCCATACCAATCTAGACCTTACCTTTGTGCACATTTCTGAACCCTACCGTAATAGATACAACCCTTTACGGGACTCATATTTTGTATTTTCCTTGCAAAAAGTAAGCCATGCCTAAGGTCCATATCCTATCCACAACCCCACACCACAAAGATTTATGCTTGGGAGACCCAATGACTTGTTTTTTAAAAATTGGTGGGACCCTATTGTGTTGATGCCTAATTGGAATCACATAAAATATCGGTAACATGACCAAAAACCAACATAATATAAACCATGTAGGAAAATATATGTGGGAAAACCTATGTGGTTTTTACTCCAACTAAAGTAATAACACAAAAAATATGCATTCCCGAAACCTCGTAGCTTGCAAGCTTACAAATTGTGAATGCAATCCATACAAAATGTATTGATCCACCCTCACCGAATATCAGTCTCCTCCAAAGTTCCACAATCCTGTACCAATGTCCCACAAACCTTCTTATAATTTAGGATGTTCCACATCCTCAACCTATGATGATCACTGATAAGATATTTTCATATATACAGATCATTGAGGTCATCGTTTCATACGCCTGTCAGAGTAAAATCATTACAAACTGACTTAAGTATAAAGGAAGTACATGACATCATGAATACATGTAGGTCAAATCATAAAGGATATCAGTATTTTGACATGGAAGATAATAACTATATTATATTTTTTAGAATCTAAAGGAACAATATGATAACCGAGATAGGGGTAGGAGATGATCACCATGCATAGAACCTGATGCATGACAATCATACCCAAATATGGATAAAACAAATAGATTAATGAATCTAATGGAGAATATGCCCAGGACATGTCAAAAATTGTGAATTGAAGAAGATAACATAGAACACAACATCCAAATATTATACAATTCCTGGATAATTAATAGATGAATCATCCTTTCTAGCGGGAATTTTTGAATTTGACAATGATAAAATTCCTCCTATTTCATCATCACATTAGTTAAACAAATCTCATTAAATGACGATAAACGAAATACAAGAGACATGGAAACTTCATTTGATAATTAAAGAAGATAGAACATGAACCACCATGACTATGACATTAGTGGAGGTATACTCCTTCTCCACATGATTTCCACTAGGGGAAACCATCAAGATTCAAAGACACTATATGCAGGAGGGGCTTCACTTCTTTTCATAAGAAACATAGTACCTAGTCTCAGATAACGCATGATACAATTAGAGAGATTGTAGTAATACATAGTTCAATATATGGTCCATTAATATCAGAAGGAATAGCCAAATTTTGACCATGTAGAAGAGGTAAATTAGAATAAGAACATAGGTTGAAAACTACTCAAGTTCACAAAATAAGAAGGTTGAAGGGAAGATCTGTGTTTCCTTCTCATCCAATTGGGTTCTTTCAGAAAATGCTAGAGGTAAAGAATCGATGAACAAGAACAAGGGGATGCTTCTCATATGATGAAGGGAGATAGGGAAGCTTGTAGATTCAACAACATAAATTTTCACCTTGGTTGTCCTCCTCATATATTCCCTAAAAGGTGACTTTATACCATCCTCAAGGGGTTGAGGTGGTTGAATTCCATTGTTTATGAGCTTACAATAATTTAGGAATGATCCCAACCGAAAAAAATGCCTAAAAATGTGGAATTATTCTATTTTTCACATTTTTTGAGGGCATCCGCAGGTTTCACACTAGAAAATCATGAACATCTATGGGTTGCACACCAATGAACCGTGACTAGCAATACAATTGTTTTTTTTTAGATGAATTTCATACAGGAGGATGAGATTTAGATTTTCAAGCTAGGGATAAGGACAAAGGAAGATCACAAATGTAGATGAGGTTGAAAATTGTGGTATAAAAAGGACCCTTTCACCACCAAATATTTTAAGTTTCTCATCTTCCTGAGGATATTAGAGTAGGAAGGAATATTATGTAATGATTTTTCTTTGTTTTCTGAAAACTAGAAATGTAAAAGGAATAGGAGGAGTGGGAAGTTGTAACATTAGTAACTGAAAATATATGCAACTAAGAAGATTAACAGTCCCCCTTAATGTATAAAGGGAAGTCTATTGTAAATAAAAGAAATGGAAGGGGAGATGGAGAAACAAAATTGAGGGTTGTATAACTATTTTAATTTATTAGGATCAAAGGTGGACTGGAAATCTCTTTGCTTGTTATTGTATTTCTAATAATGAACTATTTCTTTGAGGGACAATAATAGAAAACAAATTCATTGTTTTTTTTATGTAATGGTGCACTATTCTTGATTATTTTCTGCAAATGTTTTTTTTTAATTTGTCACTTCTACAAATTGTCATTTGTAGGAGATTATTATGAATGAATTGTGTGCTCAATTACAAGAAAATGCTTATGGTGATCCATATGAAAATTAGTATGCTAATATGATTTAATTTTATAAAATTAGAACTATTTCTATTTTTCGCATTGAGTCATATACCTATAATTGATTTGTCTATTGTCAAAATAGGAAAACAATTGTGCATTATCATTGGATTGCATCAACATATTAGAATAATTTTGCATGTAGGATATAGTCTAGCTTAGATGAAAAAGTCTCTCTCTTTTAACATCAATTCATTTAGTTAGCAAAAAAAAAAACCATATATCAGTGGCTATTTATATACCAAATGAGAGTGGGTTTGATTGGTATCCGCCATCTAGAAACTCCCCTAATTTCAACATCAATATTTTCACCCGCGTCAACAAAATAGTGCTAGAAGGAGGGCCAGGAGACAAGGAGCTTGGGAAGTAAATTTTTTTAATTATCATCTATGAATCCTTCCCAAATCCCTTTATGGATATGTATCTATGGTTCTATACCTCATAACACTCCTGGAAATCTAATCAATCTATTGTCTGAAATCAAATTTGACGGTGAGGGAGAACATCTACATCGAATAATATCATCCAATTATATTTGAATTGTTTCACTCATGATATTCGACATGAGGATATCATATGTTGATTGTTCACTCTTACTTTTGAGGGAAGGGTAAAAGGATAATGTTCCCCCCTTAGTTCCCCATTTTTCACTGGTGTTGAAGAAGGGACCTCTTATGAACTTCGATTCAATTCATATTTCCCTATAAATGACAAGGAGGGAGTAATTTTAGCCAATAATGAGATACTTTGGGTCACATTAAAGGTTATGTTAGGTTCTCATTATCATGATCCATATTGGACATCGAAAGGATAAAACAGGAAAATTATGAAGGATATTGAAATAATTTCTCATGACCCTATAGACCCTTCACCAAAATCATTGATGAATCTAATTGAGTCTGATTTACATACACTTGTTGGTAATATGGAGTAATTTTCCCCTAATATTAGTAAAGTAATTCCAAACACCTTTATTGAAATCACCTCAGTTAATGATCTTTCTCCCTATATCTCTAGGATCATGATTTACCCCCCTTGTTTTCCAAACCATGATGATTTATGCTTATCTCGACCTATTAAAAAAATATATCAATGTGTTGTGGATGACATTTTATATCCGAAATTTATAAGGGAGAAATACATGGATGATTCTCATTTTATTAAGAAAAAAAACTTAGATTTGCAAAGTTCCACATCTCTTTTGGAAAAAATAAAGTTGAAATTGATTTATGTTACTCATAATCCTTTTGTTGTTCCAACCTCAACCAACCTAATGGATAAAGGAAAAGAAGGTTCTATTTAGATCATTATATTGTACAGTCAGGTTTTTCAACCTAGTAATTATGGTAAGTTGACCCTACACTCAAACTAAGAGTATGTTTTCAAATATACCTCACATCTTCACATTTTTATGAAGCAAAAAAATAATGCCAATTAGTTAACTCTAGGAGAAGAAGCATGCACTCATGCATTACACCTTCTAGGAAGTGATCTTTATCTTACCCTAAGAAGAAATATATGGTTTAGGAGGAAGATCCTAACTGTCAAAAAATTCATTATATGGATCTTAATGTTTCATGATATGAACCACTCGTTAATATACATAAGAAAGATAAACTGACCTTCGACGAACCTATATTTTTAAATTATTATATCCCTAGAGATGTGCTTAAAACTATTACATCTCCAAATTACTTTCTTATCTATCCTATTTTTTATAATGGTGCACTTCTACTTGAATTTTCTTGTAATTTTATTTAGGTAATGTTTTCAAGGTCAAACCCTTGTGAGATGTAGAGTGACCTGTGTGGAGAAGAGAGGTAGAAAAAGACATTTTCCCATGAATGGACTAATTTTCTACCCCATCAATCTTTTTGATGGGATAAAGTAAATGTTGTAACTGATTCTTGTCTGGAGTGTTGAAATCCTTACTCCAGAACCTAGGTGTCTTGTTTTCTAGTGATTTCCTTGTTGTAAACCAATTTATCAGCTCACAAAAGAAAAATACACTGCTAAAATATTCAACTCAATAAATCTATCAAAAGTGATACTAGAAACCAATTCATGCACACTTAAACACCAATTCTTTTGGGTAGATAACCCTGGAAAAAAAAACGTAGGGAAAAATAGTAATGAGATGATTTGATTATGATAAAATTAGGGCTTTCATAATAGGGAGACTATCTCACTAAGAGAAATACAATTGCAGACAAAATTGGAAATGTATGATATTCTATACAACCTAGATATGGCATGTGTTTCAAGGTGTATGCACCTTTCCTTAACAAAAATTGTGTATACATGCTTGTCTCCACTGAAATCTGCATATATATATATATTGTATGAAAAAAATTATACAATGTGGAATTTTCTTGTGGCTTTGCTAAGCTTAAACCAACTTGTGACTTCCTCTATTCTCTCTTCTCCTTGACCTGATCTCTAGATGGAATTCCTTCTCCACCTATCCAATATCTCCTTGAATCCTAGTCCTTCATGTTCCAATACTCTAACAAAAATTCCTTATATGCTCTATCTTGTGCATCAACACACAATGTCTAACCCAAGTGTCTTCCTCCTTCACCCTAGCCTTCCTTTTATAATCATGAGTTATGACCTAACCCTAATCTCCAAAGTGATTGATGGTTTATATTACTTCTCACCTCAATTGATATCAATGGCTAAGATTAAACAATAATTACTTTTATAATTTCCTTAAATAACTCAACTAATTAATAAAATAACTTTTCTTAAACAATTCCTTTAATTAAAGTAAAGTCTCAAGGTAGAAGGATTTGGATGACTTACAAATGTCTAAACACATTGACATGTGCGGAAGTACCTGTCTGATGCTACAAAAACAAACACTCCCTCTTAGCGAGGAAGATACTTCTCAAAGAGCCACATATAACTAGTTCTCCCTCTAACCGTGACACAATGTTATACACATCATCCTACATACTAGCATGACTCCAACCCTACTAGTCAACTTATCCTTGAATACTAGAAGTTACAGAATGAATGATGCTACATATTAATTTCATAAAGTTTGGAAACTTCATCGAAGGCATGTTCTCCCTCAACATACTCCTAGGATCCTCCTTCTCTTGAGCATACATCAATTTCATTTTGTACCAACATGTTCTCCTAACACAACTGGAAGGGGCTAAATCCCTCTTCCCATATGAAGGATCACTCCCCACACTGAAATTCTATGAACTTTGATCATCCTTCAACTGCTAACCCTTCGGAGCCTCCTTCTTTGTTTCATCTATCACTGGCATTAATATATGATCCAAGTTACCCTTTGATCCTCTTATATGTTGGCCCTACAAACTATATAACTTTCCTTCTCTTACATCAATGTTGGTTGTTGTGTTAGGGATAAATCCATCAAAATGCATGAACACTCGTCCATTCTAGAAGAGGACTACATAAGCCTTGTGCGCTAGAGCTAAGACTAAGAGAAAATTCATCCTCAACTTTAGAACATACAACACATCTATCACCTCCAGAAAACCTCTTGATTCTTGTTGGAATCTAACTGTCCCAACTCCCTATACACCACACTTTGCATGAGTGTCGATCTCCACATGTAGATTTGAGTATATCTCTTACCATATGGTGAATAAATCATGTGTCCCCTCGTATGACGAGAAGACCCACTATCCAAGTACTAAGAACTCCTTGAGCTGGCAGGAGATCATTGAGAATTCCTTCACAAATCATTTTGCAAACGCATCTAGTTGCATCTATGTTGGTGTTTTTGTCTACGTCTTCCCTTTCCACTTCTTCTATAGACACTGTGAAGCATAGTGTTGATACTTGTGGCACATCAAGCACTTGATTTTACTCAAGCCTTTTTTCTTCCCTAGTTGTAAGGTAGACTCCTCATTGTTACCCTTAGATCCCTTTCCTTTTTTCTTTCTTATCTTACCGAAAAGGGCCATGTCCTCCTCCTCATCATATCCCTTCTTGATTTATTTAGAATCCTCTCTAGTCTCTTGTTGGATGAAATCATCCCAAACTATTTTCCAATACAGGATACGCCCCCGAGCATAGGCTCCCTTAAAAATGGTTTCATGGCTTGGGAAGATAATTCAATGCCACATTTACGAGATCTACATCCTCCATTTTCTCCCCAATGGATGCAAGATAATCATGTATTTGAGTGATCCTCATGAAATATCTCATAAAATTATCATATCTAGACATTTGTAAAGATCTGAGTATATTCCTTAAGACCATATTCCTATTCATGTTAGTGCTCTAGAATAATCCTACCGGGGCATAAAACATCTCCTTGGTTGTCTTCATTTCAGATAAGTGAGGAATTATATGATCCTTCATTGAATCCAAGATGGCCCTCTTCGCTTTGATCTCCTTCTCGTGAGATTCCAAAGTTGTCAAATCTATTGGTGGAACAAGTGCTTTGTCCAAAAAATCCCAAAGGTCATACTCCTTTAACACTAAAGTAACCCTTTCTTTCCAGGATAGGAAGTTGAATGCTCCATCCAAACTATATTCAACTCTCAAAGGTGTTGATTCCATCCCTTAGACTTGATATACTTCCTTGGAAATAACTTTTTGCTGAAACTACAATTTTTCCTTCAAAAACCTACGTACAACTCCATAAAACTATAAAATCCTAGTTCTACTTAGTATGGTTGTTTCCCTAAATCCATCCTTCTATTTTTTTCCTATTGGTTATGGATCTACTAAGATCTCTTGAAGATTTTATAGATATGTTCTCAACTTGTATGGATATAATATATGGCTTCCTCTTAGAGTAACTTCTCTGATACCATGTTGAAATCCTTACTCCAACACCTAGTTATCTTGTTATCTAGTGTTTTCCTTGCTATAAACCAAGTTAAAAACTCACAAAAAAAAATACACTATTGAAATATTCAACTCAATAAATCTAGTGAAAGCAATAATGGAAACTAAATCATGCACACATAAACACCAATATTTTTAAGTAGATACCCATAGAAAAACCTCGGAGGGAAAACTAATACTTATATGATTTTATTATGATAAAATTAGGGCTCTCGTAACTAAGATGTTGGACCACTCAGAGAAATACAAATACACAAAAAAATGAAAAAGGCTGATCTGTTGTATGACCTAGATCCGTGATGCATTTCTAGGTGTAAGTGCCTTTCCTTAAGAAAACATGTGTATACATGCTTGTCTCCACTGAAACCCATGTAAATTCACAAAAAGACTATACAAAAAAATCCATATGGCACGAACCTTTCCTATGGGTTCGTTCTACTGAAAATTTCTTGTGGTTGCCTCTACTCTCTTTTCTTCTTGACCTCATCTCTAGATGGAAGTACTTCTCTACATATCCAATATATCCTTGAATCATAATCCTTTGTGATCCAATCCTCTAAGAAAAATTCCTTCTCTACTGTGTCTTGCATATCAACACACAATGTCTCACATTGGTTTCTTCCTCCTTCACCCTAGCCTTGCTTTTATAATCTTGATTTATGAACCAAACCTAATATCCAAAGTGATTCATGGTTGTGATTACTTCTCACCTCACTTGAGATCAATGACTAATATTAAATGCTAATTACTTTTATCATTTCCTTAAATATCTCAACTAATTAATAAAATCACTTTCTTTAATAATTCATTTAATTAAAGTAAAGTATTAAGGTAGAAGTCTTTGGATGACTTCCACATGTCTAGACACATATGCCCATGCAGAAGTACCTTTCCAATGCTACAGACATCAACGCAGAGGGACATTCTTTGGTTTCAATTACATTTGGATTTTATACTATATATTCTTCAATAATAAGTAACTTTTTTTAGATGCATGTTGTTGATGATTACTACAATGGTTTTCATAATATACTTCACAACACAATCGAAGGAAATCCCAGTAGAGTGATAATTTCATCGGAATTCAAATTCTATCACCAAGCATTTTTCATGGAAATTTTATGTATAGCTTTTAGTAGGTTTGCTATTGTCCTGTACACCAGTTTTGTGGTATTTCTTGCACATATATTGGAAAAATTGGATATTGGTTAGAGGATTCTTTACTACCCCATTGTCCAATGAACTATAATTGCAGTATATTTAACAAATTTCTCAATGATATAATTTTTTTCATTTGTTATCTAGTAATACTCCAATCCCTACTATTGTTTTTCGATGAACATGTAATTGTCGGTTTGGAGCTACATGGATGATGGAATTGGCATTACACGTTTATTTAGTTTACCCTCTTCTCAAACAACGTAGGATAAGAGTAGGATAAATTAGGCTAGTGTCTCTTCTTTGCACATTTATTTATTTAATACTATTTGGGCTTAAAATAAATTTAGCTATAAAATATGAATTACCCTCATTGCACTTAATTGCATTTACTCTGTTACAATGTTTTTCTAGGTAGAATAGTTTCATTCAACCTTTATCTAGTTTTCTTTCACCAAAAAATTCTCACTAAAATACTTTCACTGCGTTCTCTAAAGGTTTGACCCAATGAAAGAAATAAATAAGTCTAGATACTGTTAGTTTTCCTTAAACCAAATTTTCTGAAAAAGATGAATTCATGTCAGAAAGGGAAACACTTAATTATCACACTCACTAAAAACAACTTCCACTCATATACAACCTATTCACAACCAATTCTCATTAAACTACAACATGAATTTTGTTTTAAATAAATTTGCAACCCGCTTTGAGTCACAAAATAAACCGCCAGAGACTTATGGTCTCCATCCTACTCTACTCATGTTTGAAATTTGTTTTTGGAAAAATTCTCAATTCTGATTGTGTTATCCTGCACACTTCAATAGGAGATTCTAAATGAAAATTTACCACGAGAATGTAATATTAATTTGATTCCAACCTGTTAAAGATCTGTAAATTCCCAGAGGTTGTCAGAGTAGAAGAAATTTACAAGAGGTAACTTTATCCAACCACTTCGAAACTGGAATCTAGCCCTACCAGCTTCAGAGAGGGATCTCTCTGTATGATTTAGCTATGTTTTAATTTTGAGATATTAGGCTATTTAAACAAAATAAGATTGAATGGTTTGTTTTGTTTTTGTTAGGTTGGCTTAAAAGGTTTTTTCGCCTTCGTTGGGCTGTGGGGTCTATATTATAAAGATAGAGGTCTAAACAGAAATTAAAAGATTATTTTCACAGGGCAAGATAATGCATTCATTGGATTCTTTTAGCAATAAAGTGATGAATAGTAGAAAAGATGAGAATATCAATTGAAGTAAAGAAGCATTTAATAATTTCTTCACTGTAATATCAGAAAGATAAACATTTAGATCATTCAAAGCCAGAAACAGGGTATACAAAGATAAATCCTGCAACATGCACTACTTTTAAAAGATTAGAATAGAAAACAATATGATAACTGAGGGAGAAAAACATTTAACATAGAAAAGAAAACATCACCAATGAATAACACACGAGAATCCTATGAAACATCCCTTTGTATTACTGGAAGATCTCTTGATAAAAATTACAGTCTTTCTAGCTTACAGGTCGTAAAGATCAACCCTTGGTACTTCAAAGTTTGAAGTATTTATAATCAAAAATTACATACGATCCTGTCATTAAAGATCAGGACATGGCAGTTCTAAACTTAGCTAACTAACCCAACAAAATACAAAAATTCAGGAACTGTTTGATGATGTGTTGAACTCTTCAAGATGATTTCTGGGGTAAACCGTTGGTGACTCCTCTGCACGACCTCGTCTGATTGGATAACTGACTGGGCTTGGACACCTCATCTCCTA
>JZKD02S1847956.1:223883-237894 GCA_000966675.3 Picea glauca
GTCAAATGTATCTTCTTCCATCTGAGCGATATGTTCTCCCATATCGTCATCGTTATACAGGATGAAGGAGTCTAGATCAGAGTGAGCAGAGTACAAAGGATAGTTATGGGGATTTTCCTGGCTGCTGACCATATATTTCATCAACATCTCTCTATACAGTCTTCTCTGTTATATGAATACTGGGATGGTAGCATATGACATATCCAACTGCAACGTGCCTTTCAACTTATCCCCCCAGGATATGGACAACAACATACCATATTTTGGGGGGATGTCTACGACTACTACATCCATGACCATGTTTTTTGTTGGAATCTGAACTAGGGTAATACATAAGTCCTTGATCAACCCGATACATCTGACTTTGCTGGAGTCAAAAGAGTGTAAATCCTTGTAAGGTCTGGTGACCTCAAGTCCCAGTTTTTCCATCACTGTTTTAGGCATCAGGTTATGGGAAGCACCCAAATCTAACATAACATTGTGTAGAATTAGGTCGTGCATATTAAGGTTGATGTAAAAAGGGGTGACAACACTAGTGTCAGTCTGACCATCAACTTCAGTGCGAAAAAGGAGTTCAGGTTGATCATCGGTAAGATTTACCGTGTCTGAATGATTCGCCGATCCAACGGTTAAGGCATTCGTGCCTATATCAGGCTCAATGCTCAGCACTTTGATCACCTATGATCGGTAAGCATTCTTACTCATCAAATCAGAAAGGGGAATGGGAATCTTCACTTTGGATAATTCCCCTTCGAGGCTGAAAGGAGTAGGTGCTCTACTTTGGCTCAGCAATACTGATCTGTCTACCATAGTTTTTTGGGTGGAAGTATTTGGTCGATTGGTTGATGAAACCTCAGTCTGTGTTGATCTTTGTAAAATGGTAGGGTTTCTTTTTGCTGGAGTTTCAACATTACCTTTCTTTGGGATATTCTTGGTATAAGGCTCAGGAGCTTTCTTGGTTTCGACTGTTTTCTTCATTTCAATTACCTTTTTTGGGGAATTTTCATCTATCTTTTTACTTCGCATATTGTACTACATGTGCACCTCCATAATGGCATTTTCAAATGCCTGTTGTTCCGTTTCTTTGTCTTCCTCACTCAACTCTCTTTGAGAAATAAGGAAAATTTATTTCTCTTCTTGAGTAAGGAAAATGGCTTCGTTATCGTGAATGCCCATGAGGTTTATGTGTTTGTCCTCTAATTCTTCAATTACCTCTTCACATTCATCGGCATAATTTTCCTATAGGGGTGGTCTAATTTGTTGATCAGGACCCCTCTGTTCTCTTTGATCCCTAGGATCTCTCTACGTGATTTGAGGAGGATTTCTTCTGATGTTAGGATTTCGAATTTGTGGAGCTGGTTGGTTTTCTCTAGAAGTATTTCGTTTGGCTACATTAAGTCTCTCCATCATCCTTTACATTGCTCTAGCTAAGGAATCCAGTTTGGTGTTAGAAGAAGATGTGGAAGGTTCCTCTTTAATCATGATTCTCCTCTCCGTCCTCTATCGTGCCCTTTTAGCCAACAAGTTGTCCTTTAGGGTGGTGGAGTTTCTTTCCCTTAATTGATACGGCATATCAGCATTGAAACCGTCAGGGAATTTTATCAGTGCCAAACCTTGTGAGGGTTTAATATCAGCTGGAATCACATTGTACAAATTGTTGAAGCGGGTGTAGTAGTCTTGTACTATCTCTCCTTGATTCCTTCTGATGTTTTTGTATTCTGACAAGATCTGGAGAGGGTTTTTCTTTACCTCCCATCTGAGAAAACTTCTTTGAAACGCCATAAGGTCGACCACTGAAGTAGCATGTAAGCCTTTGTACCATTTCTTAACGTCCCTAGTCAAACTCTGCACAAAAAGTCTCATTTGAACGTTAAGTTCATCCACTTCCTGCAATTCAAAATAGTCATTCATTTTATCAACATGTTGTTGTGTGTTCAAGGGCCCTGTACCATCGATCTGTGGGAATCTCGTTTGATAGTCCTAGGGCATGTCGTGTAAAGGTGTAGCCAACACCAAGGGAGATTATCTAGTCATCATGATAGGTGGAGGGGGTGGGATAGCAACCTGAATGATAGATGGGGTGGTGACAAAAAGTGAGGAGGATGAGGGACTAACTGGCACAGAGTGAGTGGTTTGAGGTTTTGCAGTGGGAGATAGTATTTCAGGGGTCTAGGGTTGTAGGATGGTTGGATCTAAAACAGTTTCAGTCATAAAGCTATCAGATTTTGTTCTAAACAGGCTTTGTTCAAAAATGGTGTCAAAGTCGAGATCTTGAAGGGAAACAAGATCCTCTGGAAGAGAAGGGAACCTGTGAAGGGGACTATGACTCCCTGAACCTTTTGCACTAGTCTTCTTTCTGAGTAGCTATTCTGGATTATGAGTTGCTATCGCAGGTTGTGGGTCTGGGTGGGATCGAGTATAAGCTCTTTTAGTAGCCATTTTTTTTTTTAATTTTTATGTATTTTAATTTTTATGAATCCGAAATTACTATGTACAAGAATTTAACAACCTCTAAACATTATCTCTTTCTCATATTTATAATTTGTTCAGAAAAAAGTTTTCTTGTAGGAAAAAAGAAACTGTGGGGTTGAGTGTTTGTTCAGTTCCCTAGTATGGTCGCCACTATGTTAACGCTCTGTAAATTCCCAGAGGTTGTCAGAGTAGAAGAAATTTACAAGAGGTAACTTTATCCAACCACTTTGAAACTAGAATCTATCCCTACCAGCTTCAGAGAGGGATCTCTCTGTATGATTTAGCTATGTTTTAACTTTTAGATATTAGGCTAGTTAAAAAAAATAAGATTGAATGGTTTGTTTTGTTTTTGTTAAGTTGGATGAAAAGGTTTTTTCACCTCTGTTGGGCTATGGGGTCTGTATTATAAAGATAGAGGTCTAAACAAAAATTAAAAGATTCTTTTCACAGGGAAAGATAATGCATTCATTGGAATCTTTTAGCAGTAAAGTGATGAATAACATAAAATATGAGAATATCAATTAAAGTAAAGAAGCATTTAAGAATTTCTTCATTGTAATATCAGAAAGATAAACATTTATATCTTTCAAAGCCGGAAACAAGGTATACAAAGATAAATCCTGCAACATGCGCTACTTTTAAAACATTAGATTAGAAAACAATATGATAACTGAGGGAGAAAAACATTTAACATAGAAAAGAAAACATCACCAATGAATAACACACGAGATTCCTATGAAACGTCCCTTTGTATTACTGGAAGATCTCTTGATAAAAATTATTGTCTTTCTAACTTACAGGGCATAAATATCAACCCTTAGTACTTCAAAGTTTGAAGTATTTATAATAAAAAATTACATACGATCCTGTGATTAAAGATCACGATGAGGCAGTTCTAAATTTAGCTAACTAACCCAACAAAATACAAAAATTCAGGAACAGTTTGATGATGTGTTGAAATCTTCATGCTGATTTCTGGGGCAAACCGTTGGTGAGTCCTCTGCACGACCTCCTCTGATTAGAAAGTTGACTAGGCTTGGAAACCTCATCTCCTACTCGATCAGATTGCATAACTCTTCCCATCGAAGGTGACTAGGAACGACGACTTTGATTAGTCTTCTATATACTTCATCCATCTCTGTATACTTGGCAAAAGTTGGCTTGACGATGAAATGTACTGGATCTCGTGTTGAATGTTGATGTCTGACTGTAAAGCTTCTAAGAACGCCTTGCCTGTGATACTGCCCTGTATTCCCAATAATTTCAAACTATTTTTAGCCATGGTGGCTAGTTTCTTTTTATAATCAAACAGTATCATTAACTTGTCATTTATGACCCTTAAGCGAGGGAGGCCTTTGTTCTCCAGAGCTTCAATTTTGCTGAAAAATCTTTTCACTCCTATGTCCATGGTCTGGACTTTTTCCTCCAGTTGTAGCATCAGTCCTCTTTTGGTCAGAACCCTCTTGACCTCGAGGATAGTTTCTGTCCTATCTTCAATTTTCAAATCCTCTAACTCTTCTCTGGTTTTTGAATTTAGGAATTTAATGATCTCAGTGTCTTTTGTGGGCATCTCTCCCAGTTCTGCTCTAATTTTCTCAATAGCCTCCTTACTTCTCTGCACTAGTTCATTTTGCTCGAACATGAATTTTACCATATGCCAAATTTCATTTATGGACTTGGTAATATCCATCCAGACACTTTCCTTGACCTCAACAAGTGTTTTGCCTGCCACTATTTTCTTTTGAAGCTATTGCAATTCCTGTTTGAGCTTGTCTAATGTTTGTTTCTCCTTGGAGTAGCTAGTTTGGTAAGAAGACTTGAGTTCCTAAAGGAACTTAGCCTCCTTTTTAAGTCTGCTAATTTCTGTCTCTTGTAAATTCATCTCTTCCATGGATTTTGCCAGTTCTATTGTCTTCTCCAGAGATGTCAGTGGAGTTGCTGAGGGAATTTCTGCTGCAGATGTTGTGCTTACTCCTATGAGTGGAACTGTGCTCAATGGAATGAATTCCATGGGATTCGATTGTTCCTTCTCTTTCACTAACCTTTCCAGTTATGCTTCCATCTCTTTCAACTGTGCATTTTTCTCCATAATCAACCCGAGCATCTCATGTATTTCCCCTTCTATCTCAGCTATCTCTTTTACCTGTGCATCTTCTGTTGGTGGAAGTTTTAGCTGTTTCCTCAGAGATACTATATCGACATTTTTGTTTTTTAACATCTCCTCAACTACTTTCACATTCGAGGGGTCATACCTGATCTTGAGGACCAACTCTTCCAACATCTTAATTCTATTATCTTTTGCAAAGGATGATATATTTTCTAATTTCAGCTGTGTCTAAACATTGCTCAGAGATATCTGTAATTTAGCAGCCGCAGTAGAAGCATTTCCCAATGTGGAGAAAACCATTTCCCCAGTTTGCCTCTGCAGGTCCATTTGATCAGTAGGATGCACATCCTTAGTATGAAACTCGAATGTTTCCCTTTTGTAATCAGTGATTACTTTTGGGTTTGGCACCTGTGCCTATAGAAATGCCATGTGCATTCTACCCTTCTCTGTATCGAATGCAGATAACAATCTATGTTTTGTCGTTGATGTTTGTTTCCAAAACTGAGCATAAGTACTGTTGGTTAGCGTTTGATTTTTCTTTTTGATCAGGTCATACTTCTCAAAAACACTCAACTTTTGTCCTACTTTTCTCGACTGGTTGAATAGTGGAGTATTCATGGGATTCTTGGAAAAAACCGTAGACATGATCTACTTGTTTCTTGTGTTAAGAAGTGACCAATCATCTTTCATAGTTGCAGTGGATTGGATTCCCTTTTCACTAGCTGTGTCAGGTGTATGACTGGTTTTTGTCCTTTTGGTGTGTAATTGGAAATCTTTAGCCTGGACTTCGGAGATGGAAGGTGAAGTATCCTTCCTAAGTATTTTCTCCTTGGGAACCTGTGGTGTAGTAGTCTGTGAGATGATAACCAAAGGGTCCTACTGTTCTATCTCAACCAAAGTGTTCGACTCCCATTCTTTTTGATTTGCAAACTTTTCTATCTCGGGTTTGGGTGTATGAACACATGGAACATTTTTATTTTTAACCCTTAGCTTAGAAATTGTCCCGCATGGATCATAGTGCCATATGAAACTAACCTGAAACTTCATTTCTTTAAAAAATCTGTTTGCTTCTTCCCCGACACCTCAACTATTACAGATGAAAGACCCTATTTTCCCTTTAATTCTAAGTTGTTGTTTCTTTTTCAGAGACGCAAAATGTATGTCATTTGAGTTAATCATTTGCCTTATATACTCCAGGAAAAATATCCTCACGGGTAGATACTTGGGCAATTTGTATGGATCCAACTCGCATCCATATACTCGGATCTCGGTGTGGTTTTGGTAAAGATACTGGTCTCCAGTTTTTGCAAGGTCAAAGAGGTGTAAAATCCTCTAAATCTCCTCACTTATTCTTGGTTCATGTCTACCACTGAGCATGCTCACCACATGATGGTAGAACTACTCGATAAACTGTTTGAAACTGAACTCTATTGAATTTTGTCTGAGTAGTGAAGTCCAAGCTGTTACCGCCTGTGGCCTCCCGTCCTTGTCCACTTTCTGCATTGAAAAGGAGAACCTATCCACTTGAAAGAAAGTGACCATGTAGGCCAGTATTGAGGAATACCGGAACATACCTTCTAAGGAAAAATTTAAGAACTACTCGTGAATACTGTCCGCTGGGAAAATGTTGTAGTCAAACTACGTGGTGGGTCTTTCTTCTGTGGAGAAAATGGATAGAAAACCCAATATGGGTTCATCCACCCATTGGTCAGAAAAATAACCCAGTAGAGCATAGAGTGATGAAATGATTTGGTTTCCCTTTACTGAGAACAAGGAGGAAGGGTATAAGGGATTTGTCTTGGGGAGCTGAGTAGCCTAAGGGAGGAAAAGCTCAAAAATATGGGCTCTCTGAGGGAATGATAGTTTCTAGTATAGCTCCGTGATGACTTCGAGATTGAAAGGGGAGGCGGATTTAGTTCTGGATATTTGCATCATCTTATCAATGGCCTCAGGTGTGATGAAGAAAAGAGTTTCTTCTGATGAAGATAGTATGGCTCTCTGGTCGGGGATGTAATGAGCCTAGCATTTGAGGGAAAATTTAGGGAAATGGTGAACTTGGGGAAAAAGATACAGAGGAAGGTTGGATTTCCAGAGCCCAATTTCATCGCTCTGATCTAAGAAAACATCCTTTGGCCATGACTGCAAATCCACAAAGTAAAATTTGCACCTGGTGTCTTCGATTAAATGATCTTTGTTGCCCAAATGGATCCTGTCGAGGTGGACAGGAGGCGGGAGGAAAGAATTTTCCTCGGCTTCTGCTTTCTTTGATTTTGGCGCCATCACTGTGAAAATACTTGAAAGTCAAACAAAATATTAGTGGGGATGACTATGGTTTTGGACAGCTGACTGAAACAGAGAGGAGACAGGGAAGAATTCTCTAGTGCGATGGATAAGGTAACAATGGGAGAATGAAGGAAAAAAGGGTAGTTTTGAGGAAACAGATACCCGTTGGGCACAGGAGACAAATCAGCAGGCTAACGGATAAGTTAGCCAGTAATAAATGGCCAATGGGTCCTTTAGAGCCTGAGATGGTAGGTAGTGACGAATGGCAAGTACAACAGGGTGATGTAGAGGGTGTTGATTGGGAATTTACCATGATGAAGGGACTTTTAACATGTGAACAGGGGGGAGTGGACTAACAAAGTTATGAGATGTGATCTTTAGGGAAAAAAGTGGAAAATGATGTCATGGGGCAATTGGGCGTATGTCAAAAAATGATGAGCGGTACGTAGTAGGAGTCTGAACCAATGGATTCCTTCCATGTAGAGAAAAAGGGCCCACCAGAAAACCACTCAATTCTATACCCCCCCCCATCGTTAAAAGAAGACCGGTCAGGGGGGTCCGAAAAATACCATTAGCCATCCATCGGTGCACCTGCCACTGGACCGTAGATTTGAGCGCGATGTTTAACCAACAATCTGGACCCCCCCCACCATTAAAAGAAGAATGATCGGGGGGTCCGAAATTCAATCTCAACCATGGATCTAGGCACTAGTGCCTTCGTTATACATGATTTCAGACCCCCCCCCCCTACCTTTTAAGGTAGAATGGTCGGTGGGGTTCAGAAAAACTTATCAACCGTAGATCTCAGTGGCAACACATTAGCTGTTCATCTGTGTGTTGTCTTTAATCTATAAGAGCAAACTCATTCTTGCTTTGAAAACTTAGGATAAGCGCTTTAAGTGGGTTTGTCCAAGCTTTCCCTATTTTTATCACCATGGGGCTAGACATTCAACTTTCAAACATCAAAGATAGGGTTCAACATCAGTCATCATGCTTGTTTTATTGACATAAAGAAAACTACCCTATGCTCTAACCTAATTACCTATGACATTTAGCCTAGATGATTTACAGAATGAAAAATCATTTGACAACCAAAACAATAAAAGGACAAAAAAATTCAGTCATCAGTTGATCCTATAAATTATAGGGTTATAACAACGGCTCCACTTGGGGATGGTACTCTCCTTGTGAAGTGCCAAGAATCCTATTTTCTGATGTTTTGAAAAACTTTCTCCATAATTGCCTTTGTTGTATGATTTGTTTTATTTTTTGAAAATTTGATGACAACGTTTAGTGTCTTAGGGCCTTCTCTGCGGGCTTCAACAATCTGATCAAAGTTATTCACTCAAAACTTGTAAGAAAAATGAAATGATTTGTACAATGGAAAGGTGTGGCTCAAGGTCCCTACTGAGGAGGTGAGTAGTGCTTTAGCATTCTGCCATTCACAGGTCCTCCTGACAGATTGGTCCCATCATTGTTGTTGAGCAAAAAATCATTATTTCCTCTAAATGTGTGAATTATGTAAGGTCCCTTCCATAGAATGTCGAATTTTCCATGCTTCCCCTTATCTTCATTTCGGGCATCCCATATTGGAACTAGGTCACCTAGCTCAAAGTCATCTTCTTTAGTTATTTTATCAAAGATCTTTTTTATGCTCTCCTGGACAACCTGAGTTTTGTTGTATACTTCTTCTCTTGACTACTGCAAGTGGATCATCTAGTTTATCCTTCTTTGGGAATCGTTTGGCTCGGCTTGCATCTCTCGCAGTAGTTTCATGACAGGAACCCCTAAGGAGGTAGGAAAAATTGCTTCAGTGCCATAGACCAACTGATATGGACACATACCAATTTACCTCTTGGTGGTCAGTCTGTCAGCCCATAGTGAGAAAACCAGCTTGTTATGCCATGAATTTTTGTTTTCTTGCAACATCTTCTTAATAATGTTCACCAAGGTTTTATTAGATGACTCCGCCAGCCCATTTCCCTGAGGGTAATAAGCTGTGGAATGTCCCAAACTGATATGATACTGGTTGCAAAAATTTATGAGCTTCTTGGATCGGAAAGAAGCTGCATCGTCAGTTATAATTTTTCTTGGACACCCAAAACGAGACAAGATATTATTTTCTAAACATTTAATAATGATAGAATCAGTAGCTTGCCTGCTTGGTACAACTTCGATCCATTTTGTGAAATAGTCTGTAGCAGTAAGAATCCACCTGTGCTGGCCCAAAGAGGCAGGATGTATTTCTCCGATAAATTCTAATCCCCATTGTAGGAAAGGAGCTTCAAAAAAGATTGGTTTCAGGGGCAAAGGGAGGAGATTCCTTTTGCCCTCGAACACCTGACATTTATGACACAAAGTCACCTTCTAGTGCACGTTAGCAAATAGTGTAGGCCAATAGAACCCATCTATGAGGATTTTATTAGCTGTGGTCTTCTAGCTCAGGTGACCACCATAGTATCCTGCATGAAAATCCTACAATACTTTGTCATCTTAATCCTTTAACAGAAAATTCAACAGAATACCTCCAGGATCCTTCCAATAAAGATTGCCTTCTAGAATGAAAAATTTTAGTGCTTTCAATTTCAAAAACCTAGCTTTAGTTTTGGTCAGACTAGGGGGAGATTGTAAGTTATGCAAAACAAATATCAGGTCTACGTAAAATGGAGAGTTCAGAAATACCTCTTTCATGCTTGGAGTCACCTGCTCTCCCTCTTCATCTACTACATCTAAGAAATTAATATCAAGAGCATGGAAATTGGATTCCGCCATTAACTTTGCTATACCTTGATCTTGAATAAGTTTAGTAGGCTTAATCTCTATGTCATACTCTAGAATGATAGCAATCCATTTTCCTCTTCTGCCAACTGGATTGTCCTGGGTTAAAATGTCCTTCACTACTATGTTCGGAACGTATGTGATGGTTTGGCAATGGAGAATATATACTCTAAAATCCTTTATGAATTTTACCTGGGAAAAATCTTGTTTCTCCATTATTTTATAATTCAAAGCATCATATCTTAAAGATTTATTGAAAAAGGCTATGGATTGTTCATACCCTTCATTGTTTTTATGTAGTAATACTACTGCAATGGTATGTTCAAAAGCGAAAGAAAAAAGGTAAAAATCTTTGGTGAAGTCAGGACTGATCAAGACTGGAGCCTGTGTGAGTGCATGTTTAACTTGTTCAAAAGACATCTGGGATTCACTGTCCCATTTTATTTTTGTGTCCTTTTTTAACATGTTGGTGATGTTCCCGAGAAGCTCACCGAAGTTAGGGATGAATCTTCTCAGAAAGTTTATTTTTCCAATGAAAGATTGTAACTCTTTGATATTCCTTGGGTGTTCCAGTTTCTGAATGGCTTCTATTTTGTTGGGATCTATCTTAATTCCATCCTTAGAGATTATGTTCCCCAACAGTTTACCTTCCTCTAATCCTAAAAGGATTTTCTTAGGATTCAGAGAAATCCCAAATTTCCTGCATTTCTCAAACACTCCTATGAGATGTCGTAAGTGCTCGTCATCGGATTTGGAATAAATAGTTACATCATCCAGATAAATGGCAATAAATCTACCAAGTTCTTCCACAAAAGCGATGTCCATCTCTCTTTGGAAAGTGGCCCCAACATTCATCAACCCGAAAGGCATTTTCATGTACATGAAGGTACCCGAAGGTGTTGTGAAGGTTGTTTTCTCTTGATCATCTGGGTGAACAAGAACTTGGTTATAGCCCAAGAAACCATCCAGTAAGGAGATTCAGATGGATCCAACTACCTTTTGTAACATATGGTCCATTTTTGGCAGTGGGTAGTTGTAATTTAGGGAAACCTTGTTCAGGTTTCAGAAATCAATGCAAATCCTGATTTGCCCAATTTTATTTCGAGTCGGGAGCAGATTTGAAAACCATTTGGAAAATCATAAAGGAACTATGATTTCAGCATCCTACATCTTTTTGATTTCTTTTTCTATCAGGGGTAGTAACTTGGGATTGATTCTCCTAAGTTTTTGTCTGAAAGGTTTTTGATCTTCTTTTATAGGGATCCTATGTTGAATGATGCTTGTGTCATAAGATTTTAAGTCTTCATAACCCCAAGAAAACATGTCCGCATATTCCTTGAAAAGTTCAATGTATTTGAGTTTCTTCTCAGGAGGTAAGGATTTGGAAAGTTTTACTATCTTGGGTTTCTCTTCTATCCCTATGTTACATTCTTCAACCTCTTTACCATTGACTTCAATTTTAGGTTTTTTAGCTACATCATTAAAATCAAATAAGTCTTCTAATGGAACTAAACCCCTAGGCAAAACATTACTCTTTAAATGATAAACATCAGACTCTATCTCATCTTCACCTAACTCTCTTGAATCTATTTTATTTACACTATCATTTCCAAAAATAGATTTATTCACATTTTCATCATCAGTTTCTAAGTCTATGTTTGTACACTCGAAATCATTTTTACATTGTAGAAAATCTTCAATTTGATCATCATTCCCTAACACCTGCTAGTATTTGATGTTGTCTAGGATAGTTGGTCTGCACTTCACCTCCACCATGTATGGGCGAGTGGAACGAAAAGGTATCTTGCATGTAGTTGCTGACGTAGCTAACCCATCTGCTAAAATGTTCTGTCCCCTAGGCATCACCTGCAAATTAACTTTAGTGAAACATTGAAGGGCCTCCAAAACAGCATTTCTATAATCTCTAAGCTTGGGATGTTTTGCTACATACTCACCTTTAATTTGTTTGATAATTAATTCAGAATCACCTCTTACCATGATTTGTTTGGCACCAACCTTATTTAGTAGTTTTAGGTCAAGCATCAAAGCTTCATACTCGGCTATGTTGTTAGTGCTTTGAAAATTCAGTTTGTAAGAATGGTTTTCTGTATACCTGGTTTTGTGATTATGCAGCCAAACTTCTGCTCCAGCTCCGTCTTTTCTTACAGCTCCATCAAAGTCCATGCTCTAGAAATCTGCTGGCAATTCTTCACTTATTACGAGTTTCTTCCCTTTTGCCTCAGTTATTTCTTGGCCTTCGTTTGGGTTGAATGTATCTTCTTCCAGCTGAGCGATTTGTTCTCCCATTTCACCGTCATTATACAGGATGAAGGAATCTAGATCAGAGTGAGTAGAGTACAAAGGATAGTTATGGGGCTTTTCCTGGCTACTGACCATATATTTCATCAGCATCTCTCTGTACAGTCTTCTCTGTTGTTCGAATACTAGGATGGTGGCATATGAAATATCCAACTGCAACGTGCCTTTCAACTTGGCTCCCCAAGATCTGGATAGCAACATACCATATTTCGGGGAAATGTCTGCGACTACTATATCCATGACCATGCTTTTTGCTAGAATCTGAACTAGGGTGATACATAAGTCCTTGATCAACTTGATTCATCTGACTTTGTCGGAGTCAAAAGAGTGTAAATCCTTGTAAGGTCTGCTGACCTCGAGTCCCAGTTTTTCCATCACTGCTTTAGGCATCAGATTATGAGAAACACCCGAATCTAACATAGCATTATATAGAATCAGGTCATGTATATTAAGGCTAATGTAAAAAGGGGTGACAACACCAGTGTCAGTCTAACCATCAACTTTAGGGACAAAAAGGAGTTTAGGTTGATCATCAGTAAGATTTACCATGTTTGAATGATTCGTCAATCCAACGGTTAAGGCCTTTGTGCCTTTATCAGGCTCAATGCTTAGTGCTTTGATCACCTGCGATCGGTAAGCATTCTTACTCATCAAATCGAAAAGGGGAATGGGAATCGTTAGTTTGGCTAATTCCCCTTCGAGAATGAAAGGAGTAGGTGCACTTCTTTGGCTCAACAATTCTGATCTGTCCACCATAGTTTTTTGGGTGGAAGTATTTGGTCGGTTGGTTGATGAAACCTCAGTCTACGTTGATCTTTGTAAAATGGTAGTGTTTCTTTTTGCTGGAGTTTCAACATTACCTTTCTCAGGGATCTTCTTGGTAGAAGGCTCAAGAGCTTTCTTGGTTTTGACTGTTTTCTTCGTTTCGGTTACCTTTTTTGGGGAATTTTCATCTGTCTTTTTACTTCACAGATTGTACTGTCTGTGTACCTCCATAATGGCATTTTCAAATTCTTGTTGTACCGTTTCTTCGGCTTCCTCACTCAACCCTGTTTGAGAAAGAAGGAAAAGTTTTTTCTCTTCCTGAGTAAGGAAAATGGCTTCATTATCATGAATGCCAATGAGGTTTATGTGTGTGTCCTCTAATTCTTTAATTACCTCTTCACCTTCATCAGCATAATTTTCCTATAGGGGTGGTCTGATTTGTTGATCAAGACCCCTCTGTTCTCTTTGATCCCTAGGATCTCTCTGCTTGATTTGAGGAGGATTTCTTTTGAAGTTAGGATTCCAAATTTGTGGAGTTGGTTGGTTCTCTCTAGCAGGATTTCTTTCGGCTACAGTAAGTCTATCCATCATCCTTTCCATTTCTCTAGCTAAGGAATCTAGTTTGGCATTAGAAGAAGATGTGGAAGGTTCCTCTTTAATTGTGACTCTCCTCTCTGTCCTCTGTCGTGCCCTTTTAACCAACAGGTTGGCCTCTACACTTATCGCACTTTTCTACATGTCCTCCAGGGTGGTGGAGTTTCTTTCCCTTAATTGGTATGACATATCAGCGTCGAAACCGTCAGGGAATTTTATTAGTGTTGTTTGCACCCAATTCGTCACTAGGTGAGAAAATTAAGAGAGCTTACATGCCCAGTTGGGCTCTGCTAGGCATGACAGCTGTAAAAGGAAAGGTTAGAGAGAGAAACAACAAAACAAATAAACAAAAGACAAATTAAAACTAACTAAAACTAGGAGCATATGGAAAAATGAAAAACAAATGTAAATGGACCAATATCACCAATGTATAAGCTGATATGATTGATGAAATCCAAAGACACAAAGAAGAAAGGGGACTTGGGTCCCTTCTTTCTCCAATGGAAGGCTCTTGAGGCCCTCACTACTTGCTCTCCTTACAATGAAAAGATGAAAATGTGGTTGAAAGAACTCCAAGATTATCCACTCAAGTGAGAGGTGGAAAGCCCTTTGAAATGGTGTTGATTATGTTTATTGCCAAAGAATGAGTCCTTAGCAATCTTAGCAGCATAACAATACATAGAATTCCTTGAG
>JZKD02S1847956.1:249852-268353 GCA_000966675.3 Picea glauca
GTAGAACAGTCGGGGGGGGTTCGGAAAAACTTATCAACAGTAGATCTCAGCACTAGCACCTCAGTCGTTCATCTATGCGTTGTCTTTAATCCGTGAGCACAAACTCATTTTTTCTTTGAAAACTTAGGATAAGCGCTTTAAGTGGGTTTGTCCAAGATTTCCCTGTTTTTATCACCATGGGGTTAGACATTCAACTTTCAAGCATCAAAGATAGGGTTCAACATCGGTCATCATGCCTGTTTTATTGAGATAAAGTAAACTACACTATGCTCTAACCTAATTACCTATGACATTTAGCCCAGATTAAACTGTTGGACTAAGAAATTACTCTATCCTGGGGTTATTTGATCAAGATTAGGCATTTTGGTCAAATTTATTCACTAGCTAACCTAATTTGCTTAGCTAAGATTAAATAGTTTAGCGAAGCTAATTCACTACTCCTATCAACATCAATTTAAAAGGAATTGGCCATGTTTAAACTGTATGAACCAAGTCACTTTTATTGCATGGGGCTCTATCCAATTTCTTTTATACCCTCCTTTTTTCTTTTTCTTTCTTTTCTTTTCCTTTTTTTTTTCTCTCAAATTATTTGCAGAATGAAAAATCACAACCAAAACAATAAAAGGATAAAAAAATTCAGTCATGAGTTGATCCTATAAATTATAGGGTTATAACATCAGCTCCACCTGGGGATGGTACTCTCCTTGTGAAGTTCCAATAATCCTGTTTTCTGATGTTTTGAAAAACTTTCTCCATAGTTGCCTTTGTTGCATGATTTGTTTTATTTTTTGAAAATTTGATGACAACGTTCAGTGGATTAGGGCCTTCTCTGCGGTCTTCAACCATTTGATCAAAGTTATTCACTCAAAACTTGTAAGCAAAATGAAATTATTTGTACAATGGAAAGGTGTGGCTCAAGGTCCCTACTGAGGAGGTGAGTAGTGCTTCAGCATTCTGCAATTCAAAATTCCTCCTGGAAGATTGGTCCCATCATTGTTGTTCAACAGGAAAGAATTATTTCCTCTGAATGCATGAATTATGTAAGGTCCCTTCCATAGATTGTCAAATTTTCCATGCTTCCCCTTATCTTCATTTCGGGCATCCCATCTCAAAACTAGGTCACCTAGCTCAAAGTCATCTTCTTTAGTTCTTTTATCAAAGATCATTTTTATGCTCTCCTGGACAACCTAGGTTTTGTTGTATACTTCTTCTCTAGACTGCTGCAAGTGGATCATCTAGTTTATCCTTCTTTGGGAATCGTTTGGCTCGGCTTGCATCTCTTGCAGCAGTTTCATGACAGGAACCCCTAAGGAGGTAGGAAAAATTGCTTCAGTGCCATAGACCAACTGATATGGAGACATACCATTTGACCTCTTGGTGGTCAGTCTGTCAACCCATAGTGCGAAAACTAGCTTGTTATGCCATGGCTTTTTTTTTTCTTGCAATGTCTTCTTAATAATGTTCACCAGGGTTTTATTGGACCCTGAGGGTAATAAGCTGTGGAATGTCCCAAACCGATATGATATTCGTTGCAAAAATTTATGAGCTTTTTGGATCGGAAAGCAGTTGCATTGTCAATTATAATTTTTCTTGGACACCCAAAACGAGACAAGATATTATTTTCTAAACATTTAATAATGATAGAATCAGTAGCTTACCTGCTTGGTATAGCCTCAATCCATTTTGTGAAATATTTCGTAGCAGTAAGAATCCACCTATGTTGGCCCAAAGACGGCGGATGTATTTCTCCGATAAAGTCTAATACCCATTGTAGGAAAGGAGCTTCAACAAAGATTGGTTTCAGGGGCAAAGGGAGGAGCTTTCTTTTTCCCTCGAACCCCTGACATTTATGACACAAAGTCACCATTTGGTGCACGTTAGCAAATAGTGTATGCCAATAGAACCCATCTTTGAGGATTTTATTAGCTGTGGTCTTCTAGCTCAAGTGACCACCATAATATCCTGCATGAAAATCTTGCAATACTTTGTCATCTTCATCCTTTAATAGACAATTCAACAGAATACCTCCAGGATCCTTCCAATAAAGATTGCCTTCTAGAATGCAAAATTTTAGTGCTTTCAATTTCAAAAACCTAGCTTTAGTTTTGGTCAGACCAAGGGGAGCTTGTAAGTTATGCAAAACAAATAGCAGGTCTGCGTACCATGGAGAGTTCAGAAATACCTCTTTCATGCTTGGAGTCGCCTGATCCCCCTGTTCATCTACTACAACTAAGAAATTAATATCAAGAGCATGGAAATTGGATTCCGCCATTAAATTTGCTAGACCTTGATCTTTAATCAGTTTAGTAGGCTTAATCTCTATGTCATACTCCAGAATGATAGCAATGCATTTTCCTCTTCTTCCATCTCCTAGGTTAAAATATCCTTCACTACTACGTTCAGAACGTATGCAATGGTGTGGCAATGAAGAATATATACTCTAAAATCCTTTGTGGATTTTACCAGGGAAAAAGCTTGTTTCTCCATTATTTTATAATTCAAAGAAACATATCTTAAAGATTTACTGAAAAAGGCTATGGGTTGTTCACACCCTTCATTGTTTTTCTATAGTAATACTGCTGCAATGGTATGTTCAGAAGCGAAAGAAAAAAGGTAAAAATCTTTGGTGAAGTCAGGACTAATCAAGAGTGGAGCCTGTGTGAGTGCATGTTTAACTTGTTCGAAAGACTGCTTGGATTTAGTGTCCCATTTTATTTTTGTGTCCTTTTTTAACGTGTTGGTGATGTTCCTGAGAAGCTCAGCCAAGTTAGGTATGAATCTTCTCAGAAAGTTTATTTTTCCAATGAAAGATTGTAACTCTTTGATATTCCTTGGGTGTTCCAGTTTCTGAATGGATTTTATTCTGCTGGGATCTATCTTAATTCTGTCCTTAGAGATTATGTGCCCCAACAGTTTACCTTCCTCTAATCCGAAAAGGCTTTTCTTAGGATTCAGAGAAATCCCAAATTTCCTGCATTTCTCAAACACTCGTCTGAGATGTCGTAAGTGATCATCATCGGATTGGGAATAAACAGTTACATCGTCCAGACAAATGACAATAAATCTGCCAAGTTTTTCCACAAAAGTGATGTCCATCACTCTTTGGAAAGTGGCCCCAGCGTTCATCAACCCGAAAGGCATTTTCACGTACATGAAGGTACCCCAAGGTGTTGTGAAGGTTGTTCTCTCTTGATCATCTGGGTGAACGAGAACCTGTTTATAGACTGAGAAACCATCCAGTAAGGAGATTCGGCTGGATCCAACTACCTTTTGTAATATATGGTCCATTTTTGGCAGTGGATAGTTTTCCTTTAGGGAAACCTTTTTCAGGTTTCGGAAATCAACGCAAAGCCTAATTTCCCCAGTTTTCTTTTGGGTCGAGACCAGATTTGAGACCCATTTGGAAAATCATAAAGGAACTATGATTTTAGCATCCTACATCTTTTTGATTTTTTTTTCTATCAGGGGAAGTAACTTGGGATTGATTCTCCTAAGTTTCTGTCTGAAAGGTTTTTGATCTTCTTTTATAGGGATCCTATCTTGAATGATGCTTGTGTCGTAAGATTTTAAGTCTTCATAACCCCAAGCAAACACATCTACATATTACTTGAAAAGTTCAATGTATTTGAGTTTCTGCTGAGGAGGTAAGGATTTGGAAAGTTTTACTATCCTGGGTTTCTCTTCTGTCCCTATGTTACATTCTTCAACCTCTTTACCACTGGCTTCAATTTTAGGTTTTTTAGCTACATCATTAAAATCAAATAAGTCTTCTAACAGAACTAAACCCCTTGGAAAAACATTTCTCTTTAAATGAAAAACATCAAACTCTATCTCATCTTCACCTAACTCTCCTGAATCTATTTTATTTACACTATCATTTCCAAAAATAGATTTATTCACATTTTCATCATCATTTTTTAAGTCTATGTTTGTACACTCGAAATCATTTTTACATTGTAGAAAATCTTCAATTTGATCATCATTCCCAAATACCTACCAGTATCTGATGTTGTCTGGGAAAGTTGGTTTGCACTTCACCTCCACTGTGTATGGGTGAGTGGAACGAAAAGGTATCTTTCATGTAGTTTTTGACGTAGCTAACCCATTTGCTAAAATGTTTTGTCCCCTAGGCATCATCTGCAAATCAACCTCAGTGAAACATTGAAGGGAATCCAAAACAACATTTCTATAAGCTCTAAGCTTGGGATGTTTTGTTGCATACTCACCTTTAATTTGTTTGATAATTAATTTAGAATCGCCTCTTACCATGATTTGTTTGGCACCAACCTTCTTTAGTAGTTTTAGGCCGAGCATCAAAGCTTCGTACTCGACTATGTTGTTAGTGCATTGAAATTTCAGTGTGTAAGAATGGTTTTCAGAATACCTGGTTTTGTGATTGTGTAACCAAATTCTTGCTCCAGCTCCTTCTTTGCTTATAGCTCCATCGAACTCCATGCTCCAGAAACCTACTGGCAATTCTTCACTTATTATGAGTTTCTTCCCTTTTTCTTCAGTGATTTCCTGGCCTTCGTTCGGGTTGAATGTGTCTTCTTCCAGCTGAGTGATTTGTTCTCCCATATCACCGTCGTTATACAGGATGAAGGAATCTAGATCAAAGTGAGAAGAGTATAGAGGATAGTTATGGGGATTTTCCTGGCTGCTGACCAGATATTTAATCAGCGTCTCTCTGTACAGTCTTCTCTGTTATCCAAATACTGGGATGGTGGCATATGAAAGATCCAACTGCAACGTGCCTTTCAACTTGCCCCCCTAAGATCTGGAAAACAACATACCATATTTTGGGGGAATTTCTGCGACTACTACATCCATGACCATGCTTTTTGCTGGAATCTGAACTAGGGTGATAGATAAGTCCTTGATCAGCCCGATACATCTGAATTTTCTAGAGTCGAAAGAGTGTATATCCTTGTAAGTTCTAGTGACCTCAAGTCCCATTTTTTCCATCACTTCTTTAGGCATCAGGTTATGGAAAGCACCTGAATCTAACATAACATTGTGCAGAATCAGGTCATGTATATTAAGGCTGATGTAAAAAGGGGCAAAAACACCAGTTTCAGTCTGACCATTAACTTCAGGGCCAAAAAGGAGTTCAGTTTGATCATCGGTAAGATTTACCATGTCTGAATGATTCACCAATCCAACGGTTAAGGCCTTCGTTCCTATATCAAGCTCAATGCTCAGAGCTTTGATCACTTGTGATAGGTAAGCATTCTTACTCATCAACTCGGAAAGGGAAATGGGAATATTCACTTTTGCGAATTCCCCTTCGAGACTGAAAGGAGTAGGTGCTCTGCTTTGGCTCAACAATTCTGACCAGTCCACCATAGTTTTTTGGGCAGAAGTATTTGGTAGGTTGGTTGATGAAACCTCAATTTGCGTTGATCTTTGTAAAATGTTAGGGTTTCTTTTTGTTGGAGTTTCATCATTACCTTTCTTGAGGATGTTCTTGGTAGAAGGCTCAGGAGCTTTCTTGGTTTTGACTATTTTCTTCGTTTCAGTTACCTTTTTTGGGGAATTTTCATTTGTCCTTTTACTTCATAGATTGTACTGCCTATGTACCTCCATAATGACATTTTCAAATGCCTGTTGTTTGATTTCTTCGGCTTCCTCACTCAAATATGTTTGAGAAAGAAGGAAAAGTCCTTCCTCTTTCTGACTAAGGAAAATGCCTTCGTTATCGTGAATGCCCATGAGGTTTATGTGTGTGTCCTCTAATTATTCAATTACCTCTTCACCTTCATCGACATAATTTTCCTATAGGGGTGGTATGCTTTGTTGATCAGGACCCCTCTGTTCATTTTGATCCCTAGGATCTGAGGCAACCTTCCCCACTCCTTGGAGAACGATCGCTCTAACCAGGACCTTCTCTAATCTCTGGCCCGAAGAGCGTCAATGCTCCTCTAATTCCCCATCGGGAATTCTTCACCCACAACACTCTCCAATGATCTCCTTTAACAATCGGGAAATCAAAATTTGCAATATCGCGAATTCTATACTCGCGTACCTTATGCTGACCAAAACCCCAAACCCCGATGGGTCAAAGGTCAACGCTTCCTTGTCTGTCAGGGATTTCCCTAAAGAGAAATCGGCACATGCGAGGTTGCGATTTACTTGCACCATGAACTTCCGAACCCCGAACTCCGATGGCACGTGTGCTATCTCCTCGCCACGTCACTTCCTCTCTCCAATATTTCGGGAATCGTGGGATCGCGATTTCTCCAGTCACAATTCCTTTGCACTATAAAACCCCGAATGTCCAATCCCAATTTTCCGGGATCACGTTCCACCTGTCTCCTAGCAATCAACGGCTCCTATTACATCAAGGAATCGCTAATCGCGATTTCTATGAGTATGAAACTCTAGTCTCCATAAATCCCGATAAGCAGAACCCCAATGGCTATTTTTTCTCCCTGTGCCTAAGGGTTAAGTCACTCACAACTCTTTCAGGATCTGGCGGTCGACGGGACTTTGCGAACCTCTCCTGCGAATCCTGGCCATCAATTCCTCCACCCTGAGGTATCCTTCCGCTCTAACTCCGTCCTGTTTGAACCCTCCCTTGGGCTGCGTTCGGGCCTCCTCAAATGTATCACTAGGGATCTATCTCTCCTTAGCTTGTCCCTCTGACTCCTTCAGAGATTTTGCACACACCTTGCGCTCGACGCTCAACCACTTCTCGAGCTTTGAATTCTTCAGACTCTATGCACTTCCTGCAGCAGCATCCTCCTATCTCCTCAGCTCAGATTTACAACTGAGACTTCTATTTCAACCTTCGTGCCTTACACGGCTTTGGTGCCTAACCTGCACTCCTGAGAACTTATAACAAAAGTCAACTCTATCTGAACCCTGCAGTCACGCACTCCTTGCAGACAAATTCTACTGCACTCCTTGCAGGAATCTCTTGGTTCAGAATAGAGAAACAATTGAAACTAATCTCTTACTCTCACAGATTTCAATTCAACTATGAACTCACATACACAGCATATAAAAGCACATGTATGACAGAAAGCAAACATCCACGAGCATAATATCAACACAAAGAAACAACACAAACCATGAAATTGAATCAAAGGCTTCCTTCTATTAATCCAATCTGTACATGGGTGTTCTCCACAAGTTCTTTGCTTGCTCTTCTTTTCTTTTGCTCATGTTTCTCAATATGTTACAATGTACAAATGAGGGTGCCTATATTCTGTTTTCCCTCTCAAATTCTACAACTATCAAATCTTCAATTAATTCCTATCTAACAACATTAAATCTATTAAATGCCTTCCTACCTACTAAGGACGTGAGCTTTAAAGGCTCAAGGTCCCCTTTACAATACAAGTGCACTTCTGTATGAATGGCTTCATAAAAGAGCGGCACAACAATTCCCAAGTATTCCAAAATATGTAGGCATTGTCCAGTTGTCTTTTATGCTCGATGTGCTGGCTTGCTTGATACGCTGGCGATGCTCCTGCATCATACTCCTCGGCCTGAAAATTTTCACGGGCTTCTGTCCATGAGCTCCTGCACAGTCTGTCCATGTTTTTGGATAATTACTTCTGTCTCCCAGCTGGCATCCTCCACTGGGTGATTTTTCCACTTCACTAGGTACTCGAAATACTGCTTTCACCTGGTTTTCTTACCCGCTCGCTTGTCCAGTATGTATTCCATCTGCGGCTTCTCTTGAATCGGTAGCTGCTTCTGCCACTAGACCACTAGTTCCTTAGTTCCAGTGTCTGTTTCTCTAGCTCTGTACGGGTATAAATCCGAAACATTAAATATCGGAGATATCCTGATGCCATCTGGCAACTCAATCTCATAAGAATTTTCTCCAAATTTCTTCAGGACTCTACATGGTCCGATTTTCTTCATTTTCATCTTGTTATATGTTCCCCTTGGGAACCTTTCTCTCCTTAAGTGGGATAGAACCATATCACCAGCTTCGAACTGAAGTTGTCTCTTCCGCTGATCGGCTCTGCGTTTGTACTCGTGATTTGAGTCTTGCAATCGCTACTTCACCTGACCGTGAAGTTCCCTCATCGTTTCAACGAACTCCTCAGCGCTAGCACTGCTAGTTGCAACTTGGTCTGACTCCCTGAATTCAGAAACTCCTCTCGGCTATGTCCCATACACAATCTGGAATGGGCTCTTACCTGTACTTCGATTCACCGAATCGTTGTATGTAAACTCAGCCTGTGGTAATATGTTGTCCCAGCTGCTGTGATGTTCTATCACCAGGCTCCTCAGCAAGTCTCCAAGACTTCTGTTGACCACCTCGGTCTGTCCATCTGTCTGCGGATGGTAAGCCGAACTAAAAGCCAAATTATTCCCTATATTCTTCCATAGCGTCCTCCAAAAATGACCTATGAATTTGGTATCCCTGTCCGAGACTATGCTTCTTGGCAATCCATGAAGTCTAACAACCTCTTTGAAAAATAAGTTTGTGATGTGGGTCGCATCGCTGGTCTTCTGGCATGGAATAAAATGTGCCATCTTCAAAAAATTGTCCACCATCACAAAGATGGAATCAACCCCTCTCTGTGTCCTCGGCAATCCTAACACAAAGTCCATGCTTATTGCCTCCCGTGGTCTCTCGGGTATAGGCAATGGCTGATAAAAACCTGCGTTCTGCTTTTGTCCTTTTGAATGTTGACAAATTCTACACCTGTCAACAAACCATTTAACATCTGCTCGCATGCCCAGCCAAAAATATGATTCGCTCAGCTTCGTGAATATTTTATCATGGCCAAAATGACCTACTAAGCCCCCGCTATGTTTTTCCTTCACCAAATTCTCCCTCATGGAGCAATTTGGAATACACAGCTGATTGCCTCTGAATAGCAATCCTTCTTGGATCATGTAATCTATCCACGGGCTTCTATCTCTAAGAACTAGATTCTCAGCTGCCTCATATGCCTCTCCAAAATCCGCATCTCCTGCATACATGTCCCTGAGATTTTCAAAACCCAAGGTTTTGACTCTGAACTCCTGCAACAGTAAACATTTCCTGCTCAAAGCATCAACCACTTTGTTAGCAGTCTCTGAAATGTGCTTAATCACAAACATGAAATTCTGCATATACTCTACCCATTTTGCATGCTTTTGGTTCAACTTATCCTGTTGACTCAAAAACTGCAATGCATGATTATCGCTGTACAATACAAATTCTTTCGGGATCAAGTAATGTCTCTACTTCTTTAATGCATGTATGATGGAATAAAATTCCTTATCATATGTGGAGTATTTCAACTTTTCTTCATCCAACTTCTCACTGAAATATGCAACTGGCCTGTCCTCCTGACTCAAGACCGCTCCTATAGCATATCCGTTGGCATCACATTTCACCTGAAATGTCTTCTGGAAATCAAGCAATACCAAAATTGGTTGCTCTGTGATCTTCCACTTCAATAGATTGAAGCTCCTCTCAGCCTCTACTGTCCAATGAAAAGTCTTATGTCGCTTCTTCACGGTGTCCATCATTGCTGCGCTAATTCCACTAAAATTCCTAATGAATTTTCTGTAGAAACTAGCTAGTCCATGGAAACTCCTCACCTCAAAAACATTTCTGGGTGATGGCCAATTCTTAATCACATCCACCTTCTCTGGATCCATTTTCAACTCATTTGCTGCTATGAAAAAACCCAAATAAATGAGCTCTGTCTTCATGAAGGAACACTTATTCATGTTGACCAACAACTTCTCTTGCTGCAGTCTTCTCATCACAATGGCCAAGTGTTTTAAATGTTCAGCCCTGGTCTTACTGAAAATCAGTATATCGTCCAGGTATACAATGACAAACTTTTCGATGAATTCCCGCAGGACTTCATTCATCAGCCTCATGAATGTGCTCAGCACATTTGTCAATCCAAACGACATGACCAGCCATTCATACAAACCTTCATTTGTCTTGAATGTTGTCTTCCATTCATCACCTTCCGTCATGCGAATCTGATGATATCCACTCTTAAGATCAATCTTTGAAAAGTAATTTGTCCCACTCAGGCAATCCATTAGATCATCCATTCTCGGCAGTGGAAATCTGTACCTGATGGTGATTTTGTTAATCGCCCTGGAGTCTGTACACATCCTCCAGCCTCCATCCTTCTTTGGACTTAGTACTGTCGAAACAACACACGGACTCAGACTCTCCCTGACCAGTCCTTTATCTAACAAATCCTGTACCTGATTCTTGACCTCCTCATTCTCCTGAGGCGTCAACCTATATGCAGCTTTGTTCGGTAGACTTTCTCCAGGTATGAGATCGATTTGATGACTCACACTCCTCATCGGTGGCAACGAACGAGGTAATTCATCCATGATTATATCAGCGAACTCTCCCAACAGTTCCTAAATTTCATTTGGCAAGTCGTCCACTCTTTTGCTAGTCTGGACAATCCTTGGTTTCCTAACCACAAAGAATTGTGGATCTTCGTTCTTCTCCATCTCTGTGAGAAGCTCTTTCCCACTCATGAGAAGTATGGTATTACTTACTTCAGGTTTCACTTCCTTATCCTTTATCAGAAGCAACTTATGGGTTCTCCCATTCTTCTCTAAGGTGTATGTGTTCATCCTCCCATCATGAACTACATTTCTGTCATACTGCCATGGTCTACCCAGCAATATGTGACATACATCCATGGGAATAACATCACACAAAATTTTATCATGATAATTCCCAATTTTGAATTCAACCAAGCACTGTTTAGTGACACTTACCCGGTGTCCTTTCTGTAACCATGAGACCTTATATGGACTCGGGTGCTTAGTCATTTCTAGCTCCAACTTTTCCACCATCTCGGTTGAAACGAGATTATCAGTGCTTCCGCTGTCAACTATGACTTTGCATTTCCTGTCCTTGGCTGTACAAGTCGTTCTGAACAATCTACTCCTCTGTACTGAGCTTTCCACCTCTTTCTCAGGTGTTAAAAGGATCTTATGTATCCCAAGCGATCTCCCGCTGTCTGCATTTCTGTCTCAGCATCATGCCTTCACACTTCAGTGATGTGAGCTTCCCCTACATCTTTCTTCTTCTCTGGACACTCAAAGGACTTGTGCCCATTTTTCCCACATGTAAAACATGTGATAACTCCTCCTCTTCCTCTACCTCAACCTCTAGTATGAGGAAGTGTGTTTTCATCAGCGTAATCCCCCCGCTGATCATTTTTCTGTCCTCTTGGCTCAACATATGGCTGCCTCTGTGAGGTTTCGCCTCTTTCAATTTTACCCTGAGGTTTCTTCCACTCTTCCTTGGGCTTCTGATATTTCTCCTGGGCAACTGCCTTGCCTTTGGGCTGACTTCCACCTCGCCCTCACTGTCCTTGCTTGCGGCTCAGCTTCTCCTCGGCTTTCAGAGCCATATGGTACGCATCCTCAACATTTTGGATGGTAACCATACTCAATTCATCCTGAATGTCGTACCTCAGAACATTCAAGTATCTCACCACCTTCTCATCATCGCTCTCCCGATGACCTGCTTGAATATTGAGCTCATAAAACTCCTCGATGTACTCTTTCACCGTCATCAACTTCTGTCTCAGGTTCTACATTCGCCTGAACAGAGTGATCTGATAATCTCTCAGGATGAACTTCGCCTTCAGCTTCGCGATCATCCGATCCCAGCTTTTAATTTTCTGTTTCCCTTTGGAACGCCTATCTGATTGTTTCTCGTCCCACCATAATGCTGTGTGTCCCTTCAACTTCGTAACAACATGCCTTACCTTCTTATCCTCTTCGATATCTTCATAGTCGAAGTAGGTATCAAGTGCTCGGATCCAGTCCAACAACTCTTCTGCATCCAGGCTTCCTTCATACGCTGGAATATCCATTTTGGTCTTGGAACTCATCCTGGCGATAGCTTTGATTAATCGCTCAGTTGATGCATCCTCTGCTGTGACCTGTTCATCATTCCTAGCTTCTTCTTCAGCCTCAGAATCGCTAAGATCCCCTACACTAGCTATGCGTCTCTGTGCTATCTCCATCTCCTCGAGCCTTGCTCAGAGATCTCTCATTTGGCGCTCTATTTCCGAATTCCCTGCCGGCCTGCCTCTTCTTCTCACCTCCCTGTCCTTGGGATCAGGTGACTGTCTCTCCCTTCTGGGTGGCATAGTGAATTTCTTCTCTCTCCTTATTTGCTACAGAAAACAGAGAAATCTTGCTCTGATACCACTTTGATGCAACCTTCCCCACTCCTTGGAGAACGATCGCTCTAACCAGGACCTTCTCTAATCTCTAGCCCGAAGAGCGTCAATGCTCCTCTAATTCCCCGTTGGGAATTCTTCACCCATAGCACTCTCCAATGATCTCCTTTAACAATCGGGAAATCGGAATTCGCAATATCGTGAATTCTATGCTCGCATACCTTATGCTGACCAAAACCCCGAACCCTGATGGGTCAAAGGTCAACTCTTCCTTGTCTGTCGGGGATTTCCCTATCGGGAAATCATCACATGCAAGATTGCGATTCACTTGCACCATGAACTTCCGAACCCCGAAATCCGATGGCACGTGCGCTATCTCCTCGCCACATCACTTCCTCTCTCCAATCTTTCGAGAATCGCGGGATCACGATTTCACCAGTCGCAATTCCTTTGCACTATAAAACCCTGAATGTTGAATCCCGATTTTCCAGGATCATGTGCCACCTGTCTCCTAGCAATCAACGGCTCCTATTAAATTGGGTAATCGCTAATCGTGATTTCTATGAGTATGAAACTCTGGTCTCCGTAAATCCCGATAAGAAGAACCTCGATGGCTATTTGTTCTCCCTGCGCCTAAGGCTTAAGTCACTCACAACTTTTCCAGGATCTGGCGATCGGCGGGACTTCGTGAACCTCTCCTGCGAATCCTGGCCATCAATTCCTCCTCCCTGAGGTATCCTTCCGCTCTAACTCCGTCCTGTTCGAGCCCTCCCTTGGGCTGTGTCTAGGCCTCCTCAATTGTATCACTAGGGATCTATCTCTCCTGAGCTTGTCCCTCTGACTCCTTCAGATATTTTGCGCACACCTTGCACTCGGCGCTCAACCACTTCTCGAGCGTTGAATTCTTCAGACTCTGTGCACTTCCTGCAGTAGCAGCCTCCTATCTCCTCGGCTCAAATTTACAAATGAGACTTCTGTTTCAACCTGCGTGCCTTACATGGCTTTGGTGCCTAACCTGCACTCCTGAGAACTTAGAACAAAAGTCAACTCTATCTAAACCCTGCAGTCACGCACTCCTTGCGGACAAATTCTACTGCACTCCTTGCAGGAATCTCTTGGTTCAGAATAGAGAAACAATTGAAACTAATCTCTTACTCTCACAGATTTCAATTCAACTATGAACTCACATACACAGGATATAAAATCACATGTATGACAGAAAGCAAACATCCACGAGCATAATATCAACACAGAGAAACAACACAAACCATGAAATTGAATCAAAGGATTCCTTATATTAATCCAATCTGTACATGGGTGTTCTCCACAAGTTCTCTGCTTGCTCTTCTTTTCTTCTGCTCCTATTTCTCAATATGTTACAATGTACAAATGAGGGTGCCTATATTTCGTTTGCCCTCTCGAATTCTACAACTATCAAATCTTCAATTAATTCCTATCTAACAGCATTAAATCTATTAAATGCCTTCCTACCTACTAAGGACGTGAGATTTAAAGGCTCAAGGTCCCCTTTACAATACAAGTGTGCTTCTGTATGAATGGCTTCATAAAAGAGTGGTGCAACAATTCCCAAGTATTCCAAAATATGTAGGCGTTTTCCAGCTGTCTTTTATTCTCGATGTGCTGGCTCGCTTGATATGCTGGCGATGCTCCTGCATCAGGATCTCTCTGTTTGATTTGAGAAGGATTTCTTTTGAAGTTAGGATTCTGAATTTGTGGAGCTGGTTGGTTTTCTCTAGGAAGATTTCTTTTGGCCACAGTAAGTCTCTCCATCATCCTTTCCATTGCTCTAGCTAAGGAATCCAGTTTGGCGTCAGAAGAAGATGTGGAACACAAATGGCTAAAAAATTCATAGTTGTGGAAGAACACAAATGCCTATGATACACACATATAATGATATGTAAAATGAGGAAAGTGTATGGGTAAATTCATGAAGGTGGGTAACACTTTTGTGACAATCGGATCTCCAAAATTCCAAAAGACATTTTTTCGGCCGAACTAATATTTTTTTTCAGCCGAAATCTCTTTTTTTTTTGGTCAAAATATGTTTCGGACGAACCTTTGAATGTCAAATCGAACGGTACTGTGACGATGCCCTTGATTTTTGTGTACAGTTTTAGCCAGACGAATGTTTTTCATTCGGTAACCTCTTTTTGGCCAAAATATATTCCATCCGAAAAGCTATTTTGAACGAAAGAATATTTCGGCGAAAATATTCTTTCGGCCAGAATATTTTTTCGACCGAAATATCTTTTTGGTCGAATCATTCTTTTGGTCGAAAATATGTTTATATATTTACTGCACATCGTGACTGTTACGGTTTTCTAAGTTCTTGGCGAGTGTGAGTGATAGTGTGAGTGAGTTCTTGGTGAGTGTGAGTGATAGTGTTAGTGAGTTTATTTGCGCAGTCATGTTGGTGCTTATGTGTTTGGTGTGGTCCTATTGGTGGGCGGTCCTACGACAGGATGGGTGGTCGGAGCTGCAGGTAAGCCTAATCTTTGAAGTTTTAAATTTAAATTTAATTTCTCTAAATTGTAATTTAAATTTAATTTAATTTGGTATTTTCCATGTGACTTGGCCATGGGGGGCTATCCCTGTGGCCAAGTTGTGGGCATGCCAATGGCTTGTCCATGGGGCTGGACCCCCGTGACCAACTCACAGTCCATGGGCTGTGACTTGGCCGCGGGGGGCCAAGCCGTGGGCATGCCAATGGCTTGGCCACAGGGCTGGCCCCCCGTGGCCAAGTCATAGTCCACAGTCTATGACTTGGTCATGGGGGGGTATCTCTATGGCCATGCTGTGGAAAATTCCCCGACTATGAATATTACAATTTCTAAAGAAATTTCCAAACAAATGGAATCGTTAAATTCCTTCATTACGTCAAGTGCAATTTTGCGTAGTCTTTTTTTTTCGTTTAAGTTGGTCTACTGTATAGTCCTTATCATTATCTTTTTTTGGTTAAAATAATTTTAATATTTTTATAAATAAAACATGAATTTTATATTTTTATAAAAGAAAGAGGTTTGTTTAATTGTTTTACTTCTAAGGACTATGCATATTTATCCTTACACTACATCATGGATAAATAAGCAATTTTACTTATGTCAACAACAACAACGTTGAATACACTCTACACTGCAACAACAACATTAAATCCACCCTACCAAGATGCATATTTATCCTTACACAACAACATGGATAAATATGCATTTTGACTGAGTGCATTTAATGTTGTTACTGTTGAGATGATTAAAAAATTAAATGGATAAATATGGATAAATGTTGTTGTTATTGAGAAGTTAAATTGTCTGAAAAACTCAATACAACATGGTTGTTGTTGTTGTTTATTTATCTTATAATTTATATATAACATAGACATAATGGAATCTTTACAACATTGTTGTTGTTTATTTTAGCAAATCACATTTAATGTTGTTGTTATTGAGAAGTTAATCTGTCTGAAAAACTCAATACAACATGGTTGTTGTTCTTTATTTATCTTATAATATATATATAAATACACATAATGGAATCTTTACAACATTGTTGTTGTTGTTTATTTATCTTATAATTTATAATGGAATATTTGTGAAATATACACACAATGGAATATTTTAAAAACACACACACACACACACACATATTAATAAATTTAAAAATAAAATAGGAAGACAATTTTAAAATTACATGTTTATATGTTAAAATTATACACACAAACAATAAATTTATAAACAATATGGATTTAGAGAATTTGATATAGTCATTTAACAATCAAATATTAAGAATAGAGTAAGCATTTAAGTAATATGTTACTCTAAAAAAATAACTTGTAGCACATCTCAAAACTAACAATTATAAGTTGAAAATATAATATATCATAGATATAACAACTACATATAGCTCACACAACATGATATTGGAGAAAGTGAAAAGGAAATAGATATTATTAACTAGAAAAAATAGATATATTAATTGTTTCGAATAGATCTATTTTATGTTTCTTCAACTTTAACCMTCTCTAAACTCTTAAKAAATTCATTTTGATATAMARACARGATTTACAGAGAATTCTCTTACCCTYGCACSTCATATTTTTTTAATGACATATAGTSAGATKAATTTGYTGTTTATTAAATACATATAWCKTTTTTAATGGCCTATAGTCTAATGACCTATAGGTAAAGATAATGAGTARTTCCTAAGTGGGTTTCTACSTTTTTAATGACCTATAGTMTAATGRHCTATARGTAAAKATATTRARTAACCTTTTTAGTGATSKATATTCATTTTAAGTAAAAAATAYGCTCACAATCTRCATGGATTTCACTATGGATTGCACTAGTACATGGACTATRTTTTGTATTTTTTGGATTTATGCATTATTTTTTATTGTTTATCAAAATRGAGTAATATAAAAAAGTKACATTBMATCTACACATTTTCATRGAYACCATTTTTATTTTTGATGTGATTATTCCYMMAAAAAACTAAAAAWRCCCATTTGAAGAACATAGAGCAAAAAAATGCATTCATTTTGATAATATTGAATTTTCATTTCAAATGATTTTGAGAACACTGAATTTCTTAAGTAATAAATTTTAGATGCAAATTATTAATAAATAGAAATTATTATATCATTACAAAATAGAGTAGTAGATGAATCTATTACTAGTACTTATGATAGATAATCTTCAAAATTTCTAGCCCGTCCACCCTTATTGAATTTTTAGGTTCCTAAGAATACTGCAATTTTTTAAGTTCTGGTTGACTAAAATCTCTCTCTAGAATTATTTTAACTAAGAGTTGAAAAAAAAACTTCAATTTACAAAAAAATCTCAACCGAGAGTTGTAAAAAGATCTAGTTTGAGAATTTTATCAAACACCACCCTCATAATCTTTTGATATAATAGAATCAGATGTCATATTTTGGTAAAAAATTATATATATGATAATAGAATTGTTAAAAGTAAATTGATCATCTTGCTGAATTCAAAGATGATCATTCTTTGTCATATTCAATCATTGATATTGGTGTGTTCTTTGAGGCCGAGGAAGACAATTGATGATTGTTTCTCTTCACTTTTTTGTTTCTGAAATGTTTATGGTCATATTCACATTACTATGGGAGAATACTATAAATTGAGCAATATACAATCAAGATGTATCTTTAGATCAAATAGATACCAATAGCACAACATGGTATTCCTTCAATAGTAAAGCACTGAAATTCCACAGAAGCTTCTAAAATGAGACTTTGCAAATAAGAATTACATTGTTCCACTGATCCTTCTGTGTCATCTAAATCATTTCAAAATATACCATTCTGCCCTGAATTCAATGAAATTCCTATTCCAATCTATGTTCCAATGCTTATAGGAAGTATATTCATTGTAGTCATTCCCTCAACCTCTAGAATAGATACACCGGAATATGTAAAAGTCATTTTGCATCGATAGCGAAATTGATAAAAGACGTCAATATTTCATGTCAAAGCCTCATTTACAAAGCTAGAAGAAAGAAAACTATTAAAATCTACAAAATATCACGTACAAAAGATAGAAATAAACCTTGAAACACAAGGAAAATGTTCATTGCAATATTCTCAAAACTAAAATATGTTACAGTACTTTGCACTGTAACAAAAAGACACAAGCAACGAACATTTCATGTCAATGTCTCATTTACAGAACAATAAGAAATGAAAAATTTAAATCCAAATGTCTAAATTCAATGCCATGAATTGAGATACCAATTACGATTCCTACAAAAATCAAGCTAGTTTCCATTTTCAACAAAGACAAGCTGAAAAGTATGAAGTCTCAGAAATGGAACAAAATTAATGATACCCAAGAAAAATGATAAGAAAAAAATGGAAAGTTCATAGCAGAAATGCAATTTGAACTTGCATCTTCATTCAAGAAAGTAAAAAATTCAATTTGAACTTTCATCTTCATTCAAGAAAATAAAAAATGCAATCTGAACTTGCATCTATGTTTAGAAAGTCAAATGTTTCAAAAACTCTTGTGAACTTGACCTAGGAGAATCTTCCTAAGTTTGTTCGTGTACCCTTTCACACTGATATCATAGATGCACTTGCCCAAATTATTATAAATGTTAGAATAGTTTTTTATAATATAAATGTTAGAATATATTTTTGCTATATTATTTTGGAAATGTTGTTTACAGTCAATGTAGAATTATGGTTTATAACATTTTTTATCTGAAATATGAATTTTTTTATTGGGAAATTATGATTTAAAATAAAATTTATATTTGGGTTAATTAAACATTTATCTCTCTCTCTCTCTCTCTCTCTCTCTCTCTCTCTCTCTCTCTCTCTCTC
>JZKD02S1847956.1:299015-311942 GCA_000966675.3 Picea glauca
TACCTCCTAGTCTCCTATATATACCAAGGAGACATTTTCATTTTGAATCATCTTGTACTTGAACATTTAAGTGGGGTAAAAGGAGGTTTCCCCATCAAAGAGGCTTATTATCTGACATTATCTCTTTTTCAAGGCGTTGAGTACTTTTTTTGAGGATTTTCTATGCTATATTGATATTTGGTTCTTAACAAACATCATATTGATAAGCAACATTGAGTGATGAGATTTCTAGAAAATCCATTTTAGTTTGGATTTATCTATGTAGAGCCCCACATTATTTCAGAACCAAATGTCATTTGGAGTGTTTGATACCCACCTTGGTGTGCAAGGTATGGAATCTATTGGTGAACTAGAGAACTTATTGGCCCCTCTCTTTCCGTAGTGTGGTCCATCTCATGTATTGGTCCTCATAGTTTCCAACAGGGTAATGTTTTTCCTTTACCGCATCCACAAAAATATGCCAAGTGGGCTCGACCCCATATATTGGAGACTCCTCTATGGAAATTTTCTCCCAGTAAGCTTCCCATTGATGCTTGACATGGGGGAGAGCCTTAAGGAGTGTGAAGGTGATCTTTTCCCTGTCGGAAAAATTGTGAACAAATAAATAAACTTCTAGTAGATTTAACCATTTTTCTAGGGCATCTGCATCTACATCTATCTGACCTTCAAATACAAGAATATCTAAAATTAACTTGTACCTTGAAAGGTGAGGTTCCTCCAAAGTGGCCTCTTGATGAAGACGTGCTGGGTTTTATCTGAAGGCATTGAAGGATGTGTAAAAAATTGTCCATCATTTCATCCCTCTGTCACGTGAGAGCTTGCTCAAGAAATAGATTTATAGAATATTTTACTCTATCGATTTTATTTTCTTCTACCATGGAGGGTTTCTTGGGTGTGTGAGAGTGGTTTTCCTCAAGAGATAAAATATCGAGACCCAACTTGCTATAATCGAACCTTGTCGGGGATATGCACTGAAAACCGATCAAGAGGAGCCTGCTTTGATACCACTAATTTGGATTATTTTTGGCACGAAACAAGAGCATAGATATAAAAAATATATATACATAGATTTATCGGATATCCAATGATATAACATAAATGTATCACAAATGCAACCATAAACACAGAGATACAGTAATAAACAATTTCTATTAATAAGTGAAAATGTACAAAGACTGTAAAATTACAGTGTGAAAGACTCGCTAGAATGGTAGGAGCTTATCTCTTAGAAGAGATGTGATGGTTACTCACATTTGTAAGAAGATGATTGCTACAATGAGTCTCCAAAGTCCTTTTTAACATAAGTAAAATCCAAAACCCTAACCTCAGAAGATGAAAATCCAAAAGGTTTGCAGGCCCCAATGGGGTAGTTGATATGTCAACTTCATGGGGGCGTAACTTTATCATATGATATCTATTTGGGGCACTCGATACACCATTGGAAAGGCCTATCTGACTTTCAACTGGCCTAGGCTAGTGCTTTTAGCAGTGTTTTGGGCACCAAATCCCCAAAAAACATCGTTTAGGGCCCCAGAAGTTTGGAACCCAAAAAACTGTCGAGATGGAAAATTGTTTTTCAAGCTCATGGAATAGGTGGGTAGCCACCAATATCCACCTAGATCACCCCGCTTCCCATACACCCCATTTATAGATGAAATGAATATATGAAAATATTAAGGGTGAGAATAAATTTTAAACTAAAAGGGAAGTTGAAAGAACTATTTATAGTGTGGGAAGTATAAGTAAACTCAACGAGGCTATGGATGCTTCCTGGCAATGAAGCTATGCTTGATTGATACCAAGGCATTTTCGTTGGGGCTATGAATGATCGCTAGCAGTGAAGAAATTATAGGAATAGAGATATCAGGAACATATTTATGTATATTCCAACTTAAAACTAAATATTAAGGCCCATGGTTGAACTGGAGATGATCATAAGTACACATTTAATTAAGAATTGACCTCACTAATTAGCTCATTGAAAATGATATGTTAGATAATATTCCCGATAATAGATTATATCTTTTCAATAATTAGGTGTTATTGTGATACCCATAATTATGGAAATAATGGATTGGATTTATGAACTTGTCTTTGTATTCATATTTGAAGTTAATGCCCTAAATATTTAATGACAGAGATAACTAGTTATTCCATTGTGTCACCATCTGTTGTGACCACAAAAACCCTCCTTTTAATTATTTTTCTCATAATAAAAAATAAATCGAGTTCCCTACAAATCCTAAATATAAAATCCTAACCTTCCTATAATACCACCACACTTATCCTTCCATTAAACACAAAGATATGGGTGTAAATAGTTGGTGAACACATACTCTTGAAGAGTCTTTTGTTTACTGTGTACTACTAAGTCTTGTCCTAATATTGTCCTTCTTGCTATGGGAAGTACTCCTTGTGAAATATTTTATTGAATCTCTATTTATCATTCAATGGTGTTTTGGTACTAAAAAAATAGCATTAATAAACCACCAGTTGAATTATTGGATATCTGAGGTTGAGGGAGTGGCTTTGATATTTATGATGACATGCATTACATTAGAGTAAATATAAAGAATAAATATCTTTTAATCGATCCATGGAATTGTCAATATCAAGAAAAGAAGTGGGGAAAAAAAATGTCGACCAGATTAGTATTAGGAAAACCCAAAGAAAAATTATCAAACCTTCATCTTGAAAATCTTGAAAACTTTCCACTAAAACCATCGGAGTTATGGATGACATGGCAGTTCAATTATTCAAACTTTTGAATTTATAATCCTTATAGGTAAAACATGATTTTCTCAATTTGATCGACTCATCCTCTTCCACCTAGATACCATGTTGTTGAAAACTTCCTAAATTTCTATGATTATAGTATGATTTGTACTAATCTCTTTCCACTAGCTAAATTGATCTAGGTGGATATTGGTGGCCACCCACCTATTCCAACTAGATCCTCTTGACAGTTTTTAGTTCAACACATTTTTCTGTAATGATGATATTTCTTTTTGATTGTGGGGTCTGCACTTTTGAGGCTATTTTGAATCCCTACACAACATCTAGGTGGATATTGGTGGCCTCCCACCTATTCCAACTAGCTTATTTTGGAAGTTTTCATGTTAGTACATCTTTATGTGCTTCCAGGGCCATTTTGGGGCCCTAAATAGTGTTTTTTTTCTTGCTACAGTCAAAATATAGATGAAGTCAAAGTTTGACAACATAATGTGTAGTTTTAAAAGGAGCTTTCCAATGGGCTATCACATGCCTAAAACAGAGGTAATATGCAAAAGTTATGACCTCGGGAAGTTGAGGTACCAACTTACACATTGGGGCCCACATAAATTTTGGCATTTCATCTCCTAGGGTTAGGTTTTGGAACTCATGAGTAATGTTAAAAATTCCTCAAGAGCCTCATTGTAAGCATTTTTCTCAGATGGATGCATGTAGCAGCCACATCCCTTATCAGAGATAGCTACCACCATTTGAGCAAGTTGTTTTCAGTTCTGCAATTTTACAGTTTCAGCGTATTTTATTTATTCAATAGAAGTTATTGTTCTTTGGATATATGTTGTTTCTCTTCGTATCTCTATGTTATTTTATTCAGTCTGTTATTCATTTCGTTCCACTCATAAATTCAAATCAGTGGAATCAGAGCAGTCTGCTCTTCATTTTTTTTTCCACGTGCATGTCCTCGACAAGATCTAGTTACAATAAGTTGGGACTCGAACAAGTCGAGACTTTGCAAGATCGGTCATTATGAGCCCGAAAAAAAATCATGGGGGATGAGAATAAATATGATAAAGTAGGAGATCCTTTTAAACTATTACTCGGGGAATCCCTTGCAAGACAAAGAAACAAAATGATGGACAAATTTTCACAAATCCTTCGGCGGCTGCCCACATGAGACACGTCTTCATCAAGTGGCTATGCAAACCCATGCCATTATTTGATATTCCATTATTTGAAGGAATGATAGAAGCATATGTGTAGATAAATGGATGAATTTGATCAAAGGGTATTTTTCGGTCCACAATTTTTCTGATAGGGAATATATTACTTTGGCACTCCTCAAGGCCATCCCCCATGTTAAGGACTGGTGGGATACTTACTCTCAGCAAAGGGCCATAGATAAATCTACAATATTTGCGGTCACCCCCACATGGTATTCCTTCAGGGATGCCATTAAACAAAACTAATACCATGTTGGAAGGTACAAGGACCAGTACACAAGATAGACCATGATGTGTCAGGAAAGGGACCCGACAGTACTAGATTTCACCAATATTTTCCATGCCCTGTGCACAAAATTGGGTATCAAGGACTCTGAACAAAAACTGGTGCTCAAAGAATGTGGTTGTATTCGTAGGTACATTCAAACATAAATGGATTTTCTGGAGTCTAAAACATCATAAGTTTCACTTTCACACCCTTGAGTAAACAACAACCATAAAATAAAGCACTTATAAAATTGATAAGACACTTTTATATTATCTGGTAGAGAACCTACATTATATTAAAGTGTAGGGATTTAGAATAGGTTGTGAGGCTAAATTTCCAAATCCATCAGAAAAACATAGAATCTTGTGCTAGGGAGCGGTAAATACAATTTATTGTTTAAGCATAATCGAGATCCCCCTCTCACATAGGGGTTAAACATGAGGTCATGTGCGGTAGAGAAGTGAATATTTCCCCTCCGAAGCTTAACGCACATAGCATAAAGATCATATATTCTGGGTTCTTCCTAAGAAATGACTAATTTCATTTGATCTCATAGCTTTGTGAATCCTAAATCCATTCGGGGTTGTCAGTAGTATTATGGTCCACTTGTCTTCAGTTCTTTTGAAGAATTTCAAAATTGTTATCCTTCCCACACATTCCTTCTTGATTGTTGGCTATACCAACCTAGAGGATGATTGCAAATTAGTAACCTTGGTGGAGTATATCTGTCAGGTTGATACACAAGGTGGTGGTGAAGGGGAGTATTCACCGTACCTAGGTTAGAGGTTGGTCAAACTCACTTGGGATCCTTGGAGGTTAGACCTACGGGTAAAAACGTGTGAGAACTTACACCAAGGAATAAGTCCGTTAAGCAAGTCACCAACATAACTGATCAAACCACTCTATCTCAACCCCTTCCTATATGGATCTCACGATGTTGGATTTCATTACCAACTTGTGGTTTCATTGTGGGAAGGTTTGTTTGATTTTTTTCTTCTTGGATTTGTAGCGTGTGTTGTTTTTTTTCCTTAGTGGACCTTAGGTAAAGTTAGTTTCAATGGCATCGATTCTTGGGAGTATTGATTAAGGAACCCCTATTCCCAAGGAACATTTGACCTTTCCTTCTTTTGGAAACATTCATCCTCTGTGCATTTCCACACTAAGTCTTCCAGGACTCACCATCAGGTTACCAGTTTGGTTTTTCCCCACTTCAGTGATCTCGAATTTTCCCAGTGCTTCGAATGCACCTAATGCTTCATATGTAAGAACACCACCCACAAATAAACATCATGTATACCTTTCACCTTATTCACCCATTAGGTTTCCTTCACTTTCTCCTTATTCTCTTAGTGAAATCTCTAAAGAAAGTATCCAAGTTGATAAGAAGAATAAATGTAAGGGAAGAAGAAGAATAATCATAAAGAGACCAAGCCTCCAACTGCATCATATCATGTTGGACTTGAGCAACCAACTACTATTAATTGTACTGGGAGTGTTGATACAGTCAAGTCTAAAATGAAGAATCCTAAACCCAAATTCCCTTGCAATCTTTGTAAGGGTGACCAATTTTTGAGGTATTTCCCTGGTCTCCCCAAGGTATTATAAATGTGGTATTCCACATCATCATATCCTGCTGAACATGCTAGTGATACCCCATCAGCTAGTGACGTTAAGGTTGGTAAGAAGAATAGAACTGTCAAATTTCCTTGTATGTTATGCGAAGGTGATCATTACTCTCACCTTTTCCCTCATATGGATGAGGCTTCTTATCTTTTGGAAAAGATTCAACTTCCAATTGGTTATCATAATATCTCTCCCAAACCATCATTAGTTGATGGACTAGTCAATCCAGTTTCATCATTGATCTACCTGGCTCTTCATCTGAAAATTGGAACCCAAGTGACTAATCTAGTTCCCTCATCGATCATCCCCACTCTTTATCTAAAGAGTGGCAAAGTGGTCTATCCAATTTAGTCATCGATCGATCCCACTCCTCCCTTAAAGAGTGAAACCAAATTGGTTGATCCGGTTTCATCATCGGTCGATCCCACTCCTCATTCAAAGAGTGAGGATGTCACTCAGGTATACCTCGTTAATGCTGATTCACCCAGAAAAGGGGGAACTTCACCCGTCCCAATGACACCCCCTTCAAGAAATCAAATGATTTCTATTAATTGGAATCATTTGACAGAACCCCTGTTTCCTTCTTACATTCCTTTCCAAACCACCATGCAAGTTTGTGATAGGAGTATTCCTAACACTATAATAGACAAAGGTTCTTTTGTCAGCATTTTATCTACGAATGCTTGGAAAGATTTTGGTTCCCTGTAGCTCGTGCCCATGACTCAAAATCTATTGACCTTTGACAGAAGAGTTAGTCAACCTTTAGGGATCCTTTCTCAGTTTCTGGTTACTTTGGGAGGAAAAACAGTCGATGTGATGGTAGTTCACCACCCCTTGGACTTTAACCTGCTCCTTGGGCGAGACTATGTCTATGTTATGAGATATTTTTTGCCCACTCTCTTTTGAATGATATGTTTCTTTCACAATAGAAACATAGTAAGAATCAACCAGCTTTCATTCATTGAAACTTTTATGATGGTCAACCATCTTCCTTTCCTGAATGGTCCATACATGCGAGCGATGTCCACCCCATCACAAGTCAATTATGTAATGACATGCCCCATGCATTCAACCTTGCATGAGAGGGAATATATCCCTTCTCCTAACTTAGATCTGGTAGTTGACATGGTCATCTCTTCGATAGGGATATTAGAGCCAGATCTCCCTACCCTTATCGAGGCCATCGACATGTATTCCTTCCAGAGATTTTTTCTTCCATCTAGTGAAGATCTCCTAGAAGACATGGTTGATGTTAGTCCCTTGAAATGTATTCCTTCCAAATCAGTGTCCTCTTGGAATCCATGATCAAGGAGAGTTTTTTAGGATAGTTTTTCTTCTCTATGGCAAGCTCATTAAAAAATTAAACAAAGGTCTTGAGCATAGTTTTTCTTCTCTGTGGAAAGCTCATTAAAAAATGAAACAAAATTTATGAGCATAGTTTTCCTCTCTGTAGAAATCTCATTAAAAAATGAAAAGAAATATGGGGATTGAACATGGAGCCATAAGCATAGCTCTTTTCATGTGCCAAGCTCATTAAAAAAAGAAAAATCCACCTCTCCTACCAAGTCGAGTATTTTCACTAAATATCTGACGTAGGCACGCCACCCCAAGCACATCCACTCATAGGACCTCCTCCTTCCTTGGCCCGAAGAACGGAAAGCTCTTCTAATTCCCTATCGAGAATTTTCCTCACCCACAACAATTCTTCAAAATATCTCCCTTAACGATCGGGAAATCGGACTTCACGATTTCGCGAATCCTCTGGTCGCGTGTTTTGTGCCTCACGATTCCCCGAAGTCTGACGTCAGTCAACGCTGATCTTTTACCTTGCTATCAGGATTTCTCCACTCGCGATGTCAACAAAAGGAATTACCAAACTCTGAACCCCGATGTGTCGATACTCCGATGCACGCATGGGTTGACTATTCAACAGTCCCGTGACCTTATCGGGATTTCAGACTTCGCGAGATCGCGAATCCTAATACCAATGTTTCGGGGCTTTCCTTTTCCTGAACCTTGAAATGATACTCCACATGTCCTCCACTAATTCCATTGCAACCCCACACTGTCCCTTTAGTCTGTCGGGAAAATGCGTTTCGGAGTTTCATGATTCCTAATGCAACGTTTTCTTTGTACTCAGGAACCCTGATATGTCGAACCCCGACTCCTCTCGGATCTTCTGAAATGTGTCCAAAATGATGGACGGTTCTGGACTCGTCGGGATACCATGAGTCGCGATATCACAATTCCTGTTGCAATAATTTGGAGGTTCAATCTACGAAACCCCGATACATGATATACGTGTAGATCCAACGGTCCTGGCTGACTTGGATCAATGCTCTATCTGTCCTGAACTTAAACATCTGGAAATAAACCACTATATCTCCCCTGCATATCCACAAGATTTGATGACTCATGGAGATTCACGGATTCTCCTCGGAGAATATCGACCGTCCGTTCCTTCTGGACGAATTCTGCGAAAGGACCAAATATTCCTTTCCACAAGACTCATTCGCCTGCTCACAAACTTGCGATGCTTCCCTCTAACTTCAAGTCACAACTTGTCCTCACTGTTCTTCAATGAATTCAAAGGCCTATCCTTCCTGAGCTTTCTTCAACTCCTCAGTCTTTTAGAAAAGAAAACCCTTTGCACGCCCTCCTAGCAGCAACCTGCAAACACTTCAAGTATTTGGGTTTCTCCGACCCTGCGCACACCTGTAGCAGCAGTCCTTCAAAACTTCTTCTCAGATTCACCACTGAGACTCTCCCTTAGCCTACGCCCTCCTTGGCACAGCTCCAGTAACCTAATTTGAGTTATGGGTGAATGAGAACAAGAGTTAAACTATCCGAGCCTCCGTCAACGCACTCCTTGTGGACGACTTCAACTACACTCCTTGCAGGAATCCTTGCTCAGATAGAGAAACAATTGAAAACTCATTTCTTCTTCCCCTTAGATTTCAAACTCAAACATGAAATCACATACACAACAATAAAAAAATTGCGTAACAGGAAAACAAACACTCATGAGCACATCATTTAACATCAACACATAGAGAAAAGACACAAAAACCATGGATTTGAATCAATTTCTTCTATTAATTCAAGATCTATACATGGATGTTCTTCTACAGCTCTCTATTATTCTCCTGTTCTCTTCCTTCTTCAACTATCATGCTAATGCTACAATGTACAATGAGGGTGTCTATATTCGTTTTTCCTCCTTCTTTCTAAAACTTTCTAATCTATGAATTCAAGTCTATCTACCTGCATTAACTAGTTTAAATTCCTCCTATCTACTAAGGATGAGAGCGAATCACTTAAGGTCCAATACAATATACAAAGGAACCCCTCATAAATGGCTTCATTAAAGATTTGGCGCATCAACTTCAAAAAGATTTTCAAGCAATTTATCATGTGCTCATGCATCATACTCCCTTGCTTGAAAATTTTCATGGGCTCCTGTCCATGAGCTCCTGCACGGTATATCCATGCTTCTGTATCTTTGCTTCATTCTCCCAGCTGGCATATTCCACTGGATGGCCCTTCCATTTGACCAGATACTCATATTATTCTTTCCTCGTGGTCTTCTTACTGACTCTCTTTTCCAATATGTTCTCCATCTGCGGCTTCTCTGCAATCAACACTTGCTTCTGCCACTAAACCCCTGGTTGTTCATCACTTGTTCCGGTCTCCTCAAGTTTATATGGGTATAAATCTACGACATTGAATATCAGAGATATTACAATCCCATCGGGTAACTCGAGCTCATAAGAATTTTCCCCCAATTTCTTCAAGACCTTACATGGCCCGATTTTCTTCATTTTCAATTTATTGTATGATCCCCTCGGGAACCTTTCTTTTCTCAAGTGCGCTAGAACTAATTCACCAACCTAGAACTAAAGTTCTCTCTTCTACTGGTCAGCTCTATGCTTATATTCATGACTTGAATCTAGCAGTCGCTGCTTCACCTAGCCGTGAAGTTCTTTCATCACCTCTATGAACTCTTCGACACTTGCCCTCCTAGTCACAGTCTGTTCTGAATCCCTTAATTCATAAACTCCTCTCTGCTGCATGCCATACATAATCTGAAATGGACTTTGGCCTATGCTCCTATTCACTGAGTCATTATATGGGAACTCTGACTGTGGCAATATACTATCCCACTGGTTGTGGTGCTCTATCACCAAGCTCCTCAGCAAGTCTCCCAGACTTTTGTTCACTACTTCTGTTAGTCCATCCATCTGAGGATGATAAGCTGAACTAAACAACAAGTTAGTCCCCAAATTATTCCATAATGTCCTCTAGAAATGTCCCACGAACTTTGTATCTCTGTCCGAAACTATACTTCTAGGTAAGCTGTGAAGTCGAACGATCTCTTTGAAAAACAGATTTGCGATGTGAGTCGCATCACTGGTTTTCTGGCATGGGATAAAATGTGCCATCTTGGAAAACCTATCCACTACCACAGAGACTGAATCAAATCCTCTTTGCATCCTTGGAAATCCCAATATGAAATCCATGTTTATTTCATCCCACGGCCTCTCGGGTATGGGTAATGGCTGATAGAATCCTGCATTCTGCTTCCTCCCCTTCGAATGCTGGAAAATTTTGCATCTATCTACAAACCTCTTGACCTCTGACCGCATCGTTGGCCAAAAGTATCACTTGCTCAACTTTACAAATGTCTTATCATGACCAAAGTGTCCAACCAATCCTCCATTGTGTTTCTCCTTCAGCAGATTCTCCCTCATGGAGCAATTCAGAATACACAATTGATTGCCCTTGAACAACAATCCTTCCTGGATCACGTACTCTATCCACTAGCTTCTGTCTCTAAGAACTGGATTCTCATCTACTTCATACACCTCCTTAAGGTCTTGATCATCTTCATACATATCCCTGAGATCATCAAAGCCTAACGTCCTGACTTTGAACTCCTGCAACAGCAAACATTTCCTGCTCAAAGCATCAACAATTTTGTTAGCAATACCCGAAATATGATTAATTACAAAAGTGAAATTCTGCATGTATTCAACCCACTTAACATACCTCTGATTCAACTTCTCATGTTGAGTCACAAATTGTAATGCATGGTTATCACTATATAAAACAAATTCCTTTGGAATCAAATAGCGCCTCCATTTTTTCAATGCATGTATGATGGCATAGAATTCCTTATCATACGTGGAGTACTTTTATTTTTCCTCATTCAAATTCTCTCTGAAATATGCAATCGGTCTGTCCTCCTGACTCGAGACCGCTCCTATTGCGAATCCGCTTGGATCACATTTCACCTGAAATGTCTTTTGAAAATCTGACAACACCAGAATTGGTTGGTCCGTAATCTTTCATTTCAACAAATTGAAACTCTTCTCAGCCTCTTCAGTCCAGTGAAAAGATTTATTTCTTTTCTTCACTGTGTCCATCATTGCTGCACTAATCCCACTGAAATTTCTGATGAACTTCCGATAGAAACTAGCCGGTCCATGAAAAATTCTCACCTCAAAAATAATTCTCGGTGATGGCCAATTTTTAATCACCTCCACCTTATCTGGATCCATCCTCAGTTCATCTGCAGATATAACAAAACCTAGATAAATGAGCTCTGTCTTCATAAACGAGGATTTCTTCATGTTTATCAATAGATTCTTCTGTTGTAGCTTCTTCATTACTGTAGCTAAATGCTTCAGATGTTCTACCTTTGTCTTGCTGAAAATTAATATATCATCCAGATACACAGTGACAAACTTCCCGATGAATTCCCTCGGGACTTCATTCATTAACCTCATAAAGGTACTCGGTGCATTTGTCAAGACAAATGACATGACAAGCCATTCATATAGTCTTTCATTGGTTTTGAAGGCCATCTTCAACTCATCGCCTTCCCTCATGCGAATCTGGTGATATCCGCTTTTCAGATCAATCTTTGAAAAGTATTTTGCCCCTCTCAAGCAATCCATTAAATCATCCATCTGTGGCAATGGAAACCTATACCTAATGGTTATCTTGTTGATGGCTCTTGAGTCGATACACATTCTCCAACCTCCATCTTTTTTTGGACTGAGTACCATTGGAACGACACACGGGCTCAGACTTTCCCTGACCAATCCTTTGTCTAGCAGCTCCTAGACCTGCTTCTTGACCTCTTCATTTTCTTGTGGCGTCAACCTGTACGCGGCTTTATTCGGTAAAATAACCCTTGGTATGAGGTATATATGATGACTCACACTCCTCATCGGTGGAAACGAATGAGGTAATTCCTCCACCACGATGTCAGCAAACTCTTCCAGTAGTTCCTGAATTTCTCCTGGCAAATCATCCACTCTTGTGCTAGTCAAAACAATCTTTGGTTTCCTGACCACAAAGAATTGTGGATCTTCTTTCTTCTTCACCTCCGTAAGAAGCTCCTTCCCACTCACGAAGAGTACAGTATTTCTCCCTTCTGGTTTTACCTCCTTATCCTTGATCGGAAGCAACATATGAGTTCTCCCATTCTTCTCTAAGGTATATGTATTCATCTTCCCATCATGAATCACATTCCTGTCATATTTCCATGGTCTACCCAACAATAAATGACAGACATCCATAGGAATAACATCGCAGAGTATTTTATCATTGTACCCTCCTATTTTGAATTCAACTAAACACTGTTTAGTGACATTTACCTGATGTCCCTTCTGTAGCCATGAAACTTTGTATGGACTCGGGTGATTAGTTGTCTCCAGCTCCAGCTTCTCTACCATATCGGTTGAAACGAGATTATCTGTGCTACCGCTGTCCACGATAACCTTGCATACCCTGTCTGTTTGCACTCTTCTCATCGTTGTGTGAGAAAAAAGTGAGTGCTTACATGCCTAGTTGGGCTCTGCTAGTCATGACAACTGTATGGTAAAAAGTTAGAAAGAAAACAACAAAGCTATTAACAAGAATTAAACAAAAACTAAATGAAACTATGAGCATAGGAACAAAAGTAAAAACAAATGAAAATGGACCAATATCACCAATATATAAGCTAGTCTGATTGATGAAATCCAAAGATACACAATGGAGAAAGAGGACTTGGGTCCCTTCCCTCTCCAATGGAAG